>OZ038380.1:20665645-20750523 GCA_964036045.1 Eutreptiella sp. 'Long Island Sound 2002' | reverse complement strand
AGATTCTTTTCGGCAGGGACCCCCTGGGTCGGGGACTCCCCTTATCAGGTGATGGCATGGCATTGGATGCCAAGGAGTTCTTTGCGCGACAAGAGACTACGGCGCGGGAGATTCGCCAGCAGCTCGAGATGGAGCACGCCGTGCAAGCCAAGACCGCCCCGAAGTCCACAGCGCATAAGTTCACGGTGGGTGACCCGGTGTGGGTACTGAGACCCCGGCCTATGGGCACTCACCGCACCAAGACCTGGTTCACACCCGGAGAGGTGGTCCGCAGGATTGGTGAGGACACCTACCGCATCAAGGTGGGCCCCGGCCAGTTCAGGGAGCGACATGAAAGTCAACTCCGCGCCCGTGAGCCTGGCGTCCGTGGGAAACATGTGTCCCTGGACTACACCGCCCATGAGGCTGACTCGGACGACGACTATGCTGAGCAGGACGACTACAACGTCGAGAAGATCCTGGCCCAGCGTCCGAGTGCCTCGGCGCCTGGAGGAGTGCAGTTCAAGGTGCGCTCGAGAGGCTATGGGCCGTCCCATGACACCTGGGAACCAGTGTCTTCCTTTGTACCGCGGATCAACACCCCCTTTATGAAGTATATCCGGAAGCACAAGACGAAGCTCCGGGTCTCTGAATTGGAAGCTCTTACCAGGGCGATTGAAGCCATGGGCGACAGATCCCCGCCCTGAGCTCTCCCCCGAGTGGGGAGATTGAGCACAAGTCTGTCAGGTCATCAGTACGTCCCTTGTTTGCTTGCTCTCTCCCGGCTCTGGTGCAATGTCGTTCCGGTGGAGTGGTTGAAATGCTGCGCAAGTCGAGCAGCCCCCTAATCGGGTGGTTTGACACAGCCGTTGCGTGTCGCTGTGAACTCTGCGTGATGCCGACCTCCCGAAGCCGAGTTCGGCGGACCCAGTTCTGCTCCCTCTAGCTGTCTATCTCATGGTCGAGTCGTCGTGGTTAACCCCCCCCCCCTGCTGAATCCATGAGAAACCAGGTGGGACCACCTCCCGTGGCGAGATCAGAGGCCCGAGCACGTGGCCACACCCCTCCTTGCTGAATCCTGTGGAAATCAAGTGGATGGGTGGCCGGCCCCCACCGTCCTGACTGTCAGCTATCGTATGCCTCTCCCCCTCCTGCTGCATTCTTGGGAAACCAGGTGGGGCGGCTGACGCCCTCATTTTTCCGAGCTGTGGGGGCTTTGAAGCCCATACGACGTTGCGCAACGGGTGTCGCCGCCATCGACACTGCGAATGTGTGTGTGATCTGGTCCCATGGCAAATTCAGGGATCCAGATCGTGGGTGAGTGTGTGTGAGTTGCTAGTCTTATGGCATTTGTCTCCCCACTCCCCCTGATGACGCCTTATCCTGACCGGGGCGTGGTTTGGTGCTCTTCGCAGAGCGTGTTTATATGCCTTTTGACCTGTGCTATGTCATTGCCCTGCCCTCCAGGATGCGCGTCATCCGTTGCTGTTTTAACCCTGGAATCACTGTTTTGGCCCGTTTTCTCTTACATCATACCTTAGCGACCGCACCGACTGTGTATCATACTGAGGATCGCCACTTACACGCCCAGACGGTCCCACTGGACCACTACAAAGCTACAAATAGTCCCCATAAGGGACACGAGCCGACATACGGCGGCGACCGCGCTCGCCATGTACATTCCATTACACATGGTCCAGTTTGGAACAGCACTTAAGTACATATTAACGTCGATCACGCAGCGAACGATTCCGGAAGCACGGCGGAAACAAACCAACAATGACACGGATCACGCGCATAACGCGGCGAACGCCCCTAGAAGCATGGTCGGAGGCACAGGGACGCAACGCGCGGAACGTGCACGGCGACAAACGACGAACTCACACCTACCTCCAGCATAACATTCTCGTCGGCGGATTCCTCCTCAGTCTCTTCGACCTTCACGTTGATCGGCGACCTCCTCTGCTCCACCGGCGTGATGCTGCGGTCCCTGTCGGCGCGGGGCTCTGTACAGGGGACGCCAAAAGCGTGCAGGACAGTGCAACTGCCCCCAGAGGCGTGACCGGAAGCACCGGTCCGGGACGCGGATGACGTGGAAAACGCGGCCGACGCCTCTGGAAACAATCCGCGTTCTTTTTGCCATTCAGTAACGCCCCAGAGGAAGATGCCGGCCGTCGGAACGGACTTCGAGAGCCCGGTGACTTGGCCAACGCCGGGTTCAACGCAGTCCACGGCCTCCTGGCTGGATGCCGACGAGGCCGTCGGCCGTAAGGCCTCCCAACCCCACCCGGTGGCGCCCGCATGGAGAAGCCCAATGCCAGCACCCCTTACCCAACAGCCCCCCCACTGGTGGCAACGCGGTGGTGGCGGTTCGTGGCCTGCCCCTTGGACCGGCCACAAACGACCCCACAGCGCTGTGAGTTGATTATTACACCACCAGAGGTCCCAGCCAACCCGCATGGCGGGAAGGGGGAGAGAAAACATTAACGGATACACGGTTTGATTGGAAAAAGAATACGACCCACCGTTTTCTGCGTTGCCTGTACTAAGGGGATGAGGTCCTCCCTTTCCCGGGCTCGGAGGATGGCCTCTTGGGCATCCACAATGGGTTTCATCATGTAGTCCCATATTCCATCTGTGTCTAGCTCACCGAGTTTGGACTCCCCGGGTCGTAACGCGTACTCAATTGAAGTGGCACAGTGCTCCTTGCGGAGGCGACCAGCCGAGAGATTAAGAGGCATTTCAAAAGGCTCTAAAATAATGTTGGTAGCAACGATGGGACACACAATACACACCAAATACGCGAAACACAGTGTGCACAGCTTCTAGAGGCACGTTAGGAGGCACGCTAACCGGAACGCGCAGAACGCGGAAAACGCCGACAACACAGGCGAATGCCTCCAGAAGCATGGGAGAGGCGCACGAAACAGAGCACGGAGAACGCAACGGTACAACACCTTCGTGCTGTTGCTGGGCATGGTGCGGCCCATGCAGGTGGATGGCGTCTGGGACCGTGATGGGTTGGTGTACAATGCCTATCTAGCACGGTTGCTATCCCGGGGGCAATACTACGATCTACACAAACATTGTCGCCCGGATGTGGTGGACCTTATTGAGGCGGTTAGTGCCCATTGGGCTGCAGCATGGACCATGGGAGGCGCGGCCACGGGGGATGAAACCCTAGTGCCGCATACGGGCCTTAGGGCAGGCCCCCTCAAGATGTACATTGTGCGGAAACCGCACAACACCGGCATCAAGCTCTATTGCTTGGCCGATGCTGGCACGAGGTACATTGGGGACCCGTACCTCTACACTGGCCGCCGTGGTGTCCTCCGCCGACACGGTTGTGGTGCGGGCAACCTCAACGCCCGACAGCTGATGGCGATGTGGTCCAAACAGCTGCCGGCTTACACGGTCCTTGTAGGGGACTCGTTCTTCGGATCACACGCCACCGCACAACGGCTGGCGCGTGAGGGCCGGCCCTTCATCACCATGGTGCGAAAGGACACGGCCGGTGTCTTGCAAGCCGGTGACCGCAGCCAGGCCGGACAGACGGCTGTGGCCACGGTTGACGGCCACAAGTACGCCCTGCAGGTGTACAAGCAGCCGAAAACCGGAGGCAAACCACCCAAATTGGTGCCGATCTTGTCCAACGTGTGGTACGCTGCGCGGGGCCCCCTGCACCACACGGGCCGGGAGATCCACCCCCTCGTTGCTGCTAACCGCCAAGTGGCACGGGGGGTGGACTCTGCCAACCAGATGGCGTTGCAGATGCGCCTCTTGGGATGCAGATGTCCTGGTCGCAAGCCATGTGAGGCTTCTTGCTGCGATACGCCGCGGCCAACGCGTTTGCAACCTGCCGCGCCCTAGAAAGGTGCCGTGGCACGGATAGCATGTGGGAGTGGCAGTGGGCCCTCCTTTGCCGCCGGTACTGTACTGATGCGCAGCCGCGACGCAACATCCACGTCCCCGTTGCCGGCGCCCAACGGCGCACTTGTGCACATTGCGGCAAAAGCCGCACACAATACGTGTGTAGCGGATGCCCGGACACCCCGTTGCATGTGCAATGCTTTGCACCCGCGCACGGGATCACTACAACGGGAACGGAGGACTCCGAGGGAAGCGAGCCGCCCCTTAGCCAAGAGACTCATGAGGGGGACGCCGGGGAGCAAGACCCGGAAGCGGACGGCGAGGACGAGGAGGAGGCGGATAGCGATGAGGAGGAAGAAGAGGAGGAAGCGGAGGACGCTAGAGGGAGCGTAGAGGACGATACGTTGGAGAACTTCTCCTTCAGCGTGCAGTAAACAGGGTGGCGGTGGCGGCCGTGGTGGGATCGAGAAGGTCATGGCCGCCAAGCCTCTGCTATCCCCACCCATGGGGACCAGTGCGAAACCTGGGGGGGACCAACCGCGTAGGCTGGATACCCAACTGTGAGGACGCGGCCCCCCAACATAGGTGTGCTGTGTTTTACGCGTTATCCGCGTTCTGCGCGTTCCGGTTCAGTGCTTCCGCCCATGCTTCTGGAGGCGTTTTCCGCGTTCTCCGCATTATCCGCGTTCCGGAGCGTTCTGGAGCGTTATCCGCGTTCTGCGCGTTTTCCTAGCTTACGGGGATAACGTACTAGCAGGTATGGTGAGTGGAAGCCCAAAAATGGCGCTTCTGTAGACAAAGGAATATGCCATGTTATATGGGCTTTGGTGTCCCATGGGTAAATATGTCCCAATATTGGCATATTTTGGCCATTTTTCCCACTTTTCGTGTGCTTCAGGGGCCGAAGTGGTTTTCTTGCGCTTCGGACCCGAACCAATGTTGATAATGGACTTAAGGCTTTGGGTTGCCTCCATGCAAAAGCGTAAAGTCCATCTCCCTTGGGAATCGGAGATACAATTTTTGGAGTAAACACTTTTGGGACGACCAACCCTCTTTTGGGCAACAATGGCACCAAACTCCATCTCCCCCTTAATGTTCGCCCCGGGGTTGTGTGCGCCCGTTATCCAAGCTTAAAGGCGATTTGGAAAGGGGACATAAACCCGCCTCGAATGGGGTATGTCCCCATGTATCTTCACCTTGGAAAGGGGGAACCATGAGTGACCCAATATGGGGTATGTTGCCGTTTGCCATTTTTCGTGTACCATTTTTCCGCTAAGGGGAAAAATGGCTAGAGGCGACCTCGAGTCTAAGGGTTGACATGGGGCATATGTTGGGACCTAAGTCCCATGTGCCTATAGCAACTTTGGTTGGATTATTGCTCGCCATGGCCATGGACATATGGGATCGTGAGTGTGGGCCGTTTCGGCCAATTTTCGCAGTTTTTGCCATTTCAAGCCAGGTTGGGAACACCATATTTCCATGGGGCAAGGGACCTAGCCAGGAAGGAAAGGGCGATTCTTGTAGCATATGACCAAGGGTCAATCGCCCTAGGTTTTCGTATTTGCTCCTCCGGCCTAGCCGGAGTTATACCACTTACCGTGCGCGCCACGTTGCCAGATTTGGCCTTTCTTGCTGTTTTCTGCCCTGCCGCGTGACCATCCCCTCGGAGAACAGTAAGCAGCCAACGTGACAGCAACCCAAACCCCGATGCACGGGACCAAAGGGGATATCAGGGCCCGTGAATCAACGCTTGGCTTGACGAGATCGCCGCGAAGGCCAACCCTGGCCGGCCGCCCGAGATGGCCGGTTTTGCCAATTCTGGCATCGTGACCCCACGTGGCGACCCTGTGGCGCCAAGATGCCAGGGAATCTAGGGGAACCAAGTTGCATAGGGCATTTAGCGAGTTTGTACTCGAAGGGCACATGGTTGGTTGCTTCGCCCCTGCCCTCGTACGGCCCAGTTGAGGGGTCAAATTTGAACTTTTTGAGCCAAGGTCAGGATGGGCTGAAACAGCCCATTTTCAACCCCCAACTCCTAGGGATAATGGCGGGGCCATATCTCCGGCTCAGAGGGGAGTAGGGACCTGCCATCAGAGGAGCATCAGCTAGGAGCCACTGTCGGTTGGCCTCGGAGCCCATTGGCTCCCAGGAACGCGCCCCTGGCTGGTCGGGACGCCCCTCCCTTGGCACGGATCTAGGGTCCAGTTTGGGCAGGTCCGTGGGTTGTGTTTGTACCCCCGTACCTACATGCCACTGAGGAGGTGGGACCTAGGGATGGGATATGGTTGGGGACTCAGTGTCTATTGCCCTGAGGTGCCCTTACCCGAGTCCATGGCTTAACCCACCTGTGTACATACCCTAATGTGTTTTTGTACATACATTTGTTTTGTTTCACAGTGGCAAGGATCCTAGAAAGCTTTGTTCTATGAGGCCTGCTTGCTTGCGTGTCCGCCGCAGCGTCCCGTGGCCAGGCCCCCCCACGGGAACGCGTCAGTACCCTTGGGTCGTCCATGGGGTCAACTTGTCCTCCTCCCCCATTTCCCGATGGGTGACCTTTGTGTACCGGAACTTCTTGCCGATCTGCCTCAAACCTTTCCCAAGCGGCGGCAACGGGGCCGGGGGCCGGGGTTGTTGCCGCCCTTCCCCGTTCCTTGAGCACCACGTCTCAGCCAACACCCAATGTTCCAACGGCTGGGGCCGTTGCCGCTCTTCTCAGCTCATTCTCCGATGGCAGGCACGTTTCATACCCGTCGGAATCTGCAGACTGCAAGACTCTCGGCGGGCTTGGACTCGTGTCCATGGCCACCCCTTTGTCCTTCGGTGTGCCTCGTTTCCGGTACCTCCGCTGCCGCCCGCTGCCACCAGAGGTTTCCCCATCTCTATCCGATCCCGCATTACCGCGAAGTCGGCACGGTTGGTTACAGCGGTTCTCACAGTATTTAATGAGGTGTGCATGGTGCACTTCCCTTATATCCACTTCAGACCCCGGAATCATGTCACTCTGAGTGTCCAGGATCCACGTTCCTTCGGGCTTCCCGCGGCGGCCGTGACCTCGGGTAGGGCTCATAAAGACCCAAGGCAGGCGTTGGTAGGGAGTGGGATGGGCGCAACGCATCCATTACTCGTCTCCCGCTGATTCCACCTTTCTCGCTGCTCCCAAGAGACCTGAGGTGTCCTCTGCTACCATAAAGGCGCTCAGGACCTTTACCCTCACTTGATTGTCCTTGGGAGGATCTTGTACCCCGTGCATTTGCCCTATCAAACATTCCAAATGTCTTCGACCTTTGAATGGCCTCCATTGCCCCTTGTAAAATATTTCGGTTTCCCGCGCCGACATAATCCTTGAAAAAGGCCCTGAAGTCCCAACAAGACGAACACAAGAAGTGGGATGCAGCGTTCTAGGGCGTGGTGCGGAACCCCCCCAATTTTTGGGTGTTGTTAATATGGTTGGAACCCGGATTTTCACATGTTACGTGGGTGCACTATGATGCAACAATGTGCCTTCCATGTTTCGTTTGCTCCATATTGCCCGTTTTGCACTTTTTGCGATTTGATCTTTTTGTGCTCTAACTAGTTAGAACGGGGTTAGAACGGGGTTAGAGCACTAGTTATTGCGGGGTTATCGCGCGATAACCTAGTTATCGCGGGGGTTATCGCGGGGGTTATCGCGCGATAACTAGTTATCGCGTGGGTTATCGCGTGGGTTATCGCGGTTCATTTCATGTTTCCCCTTTTCGCTTTAGCTCTCAAAGCCTTCGTATTCTTTGATAATGGCCCTTGCTGCTGCCCACACTTGGTGCGAGCACCATCAAAAGCTCCTTGGGGTCCGTCGCCTTGGCGGTCTTGAGGGGTTTACGATGGGTGATGCCAATGTGAGGCGCCCTGTGGCGACTCGCTTTGAACATGGTGTGCACTTTGGACTCCTTGTCCATAAGTCCCCCTTCATGGCCGACAAGAGAGACCCCCTGGTTCTCGGCAACTACATCTTCGCGTTGCTAGAGGTAAATCCAGGGGTTGCTGGATTTTTGATCCAGCTTCATCCCGAGGACGTGGACGCGGTGTTGGAGTCTGTCACCGCCCATGCCGAGAAGGGTGCGGGGACGAAGACGACCCTTTATGTGGGTCAGGAGGAAGAGGAGGAAGAGGAGGAGGAAGTGGAGGAGGTGGAGGAGGTGGGGGCTGGGAGGGGGAAGGAGAAGCCCCACAACCCCCTCATGATTAGTGTGCAGAAGGTAAGGATCCGACCGGGTAAGGGGAAGTGGAAGTCGGATGGTTGGTTCCCCCAACCCCTCACCCACAACACCCGCCGGGTCTGCACTGACGACCCCGAAAACAAGCTCCCCATGCACTCCCTTTGCCCCACAAGGGAGTGGGAGCGTGAGTGGTATGGGGTCACCACTCCCAACATTATTTCGGGGCATGGGGTGATTCTTTTTCCATTTGGGGCAACACCCCCCCTTATTGGGGAGGCGGAGGAGGTGGTTGCCGCCGAGCCCTTGGGGGCCTTTAATAGGCATGGGCAGCTGGTGCGGCGGTGCTATAGCGTTGTGTCCTCTGGCGTGTGTCGCCGGTGCTGTGGCGGCGGCCGCGCCCCAGGGGTGCGGGTCGCGTGTCCTGATGTACATGGGTATGGGTCAGGGTGGGTTTGGTTAGGTGTCTCTTTGCTTCTGGTGCTGGCTGGTTAGGCGGCTGTGTGGGCTGTGGCTGTGGGCTGTGTCTACGCATTTCCCTCAGCGGGCCTGGTTTGGAGTCAAGGGTTGACGGTTTCGGGTTGTGGCTCGGGTTTGATTTGTGTTGGGGCTTCGGCCCGGTTAGGCTTGGGTCAGGGTAGGTTTGGTGAGGTGTTTCTTTGCTTCTGGTGCTGGCTGGTTAGGCGGCTGTGTGGGCTGTGGGTGTGGGCTGTGGTTGCGTTGTTCCCTCGGCGGGTTTGGTTAGGAGTCAAGGGTTAGCGGTTTCGGGGTGTGGCTCGGGTTTGATTTGTGCTTGTGTTCTGGCTCGGTTAGGCGGTTGCGCGGGGCCGGGCGTGTGGGTAGCGGCGTCCACGGAGTCGTGCGCCCGAGGCGGGTGCGGGGTGGTGCGTGTGGGCCGGCCGTTGGCCGGTGGCCTCACTGGGAGTCCCACACGGAGGGGTCGGCGGGCGTGCCGGGGGCGTACGCAGCGTGCAGGTTGGGCAGCAGCGGGCGCACGTGCAGGGCGTCGGCGTGCCCGATGGGGACCTCACTGAGGACCGAGGGGTTGGTGGTAAGTAGTATGCGATGCCCGGGAGGGGTGGTGGCGGGGAGCGGGAGGATGTCCGCGGCCCGCGACGCGGGGGCGAACACGGCGTGGGTCGGGTGCGGCCCCGGGAGTGGTGCTGGGGGGAGCAGGACCACAGGACGGCGGTCTACTGTGAGGTGCCAAGTGCCGCGATGGTGGAGGAGCCGGACTAGGGCGATGCTGTGGCGCAGTGTGTGGGGCTGGGTGCTGGGCGGCGTGGGGACGTGCGGCGGGAGGGGGGGGGGGGGGGCGGGGCGGTGGCGTGGGAGGGGGCACGGCGGAGGAGTGACGTCAGTGACGTGTGTGTCGTGCTGAGGGTGGAGAGGAGCCCACGGTATCGGGCCCGGGTTCGGCGCCTTTGGGCGTAGTGGTGCTCGTTGTCGTGTGCGTTGGCTTCCTTCGGCGTCCGGTTTGTTTGGTGACTCCTGGGCGGGGCCTGGCGTGGCGCCCCGTGGTGGTGCTGTGCTGGATAACGGGGTTAGATGGCGGCGCCGCTGGCCGGGGGGTCAGGCGCGTCGTGTTGTGTGACGCGCAGGGCTCCTGGGGTGTTGTGGGTGTCTCCGGTGTCGGTGCGCCGACGCTTGTGGGGTGGTGAGGGGGTGTGTGCGTGCGGGGCTGGGCTTTGGGTGATGTCCCACAGGCGGATGCCGTCTCGCCGTGCTTCCTTGAGGGTCTCCCGCAGGCGCCTGAGGACGTACGGGTGGTCCTGGGGCGCGGGGAGGTTGCGGGGGTGGACTCCCAGGGGGTGGAGCGCATCGGCCAGCATGGCTTCCCATGCGGCCTGTGGCATCCACCCCCCCGCCGGCTGGAGGCGGCAGTTCTCCACCGATCCCTTGCGGGGCCGATGGACCAGGCCCTCGAGGGAGGGCTCTCCCCGGGCCCATTTCCGCAGCTCCCAGAGCTGCCCGTGGGTCCAGCGCTGCCACCACTGTTCCTGGGCGGGCCTGCGGTCTTGGGCGGAGGAGTGGGCGTGGGTGGGTGTGGTGGGGTCGTGGGGGCCAGCGGCGGTGGCGGGCCTGGGGGATTCCTCGTAGTCCTGTTCCGTGGAGGTGTGTGGGGAGTGGGGGTGCACGCGGATGTGGACCCGCGGGTGTGCGCGTGCGGTCTCCGCCTCGGGGTTGGGCGGGGATTCGTGGCGGCGGCGGTAGTGGGGCATGCGTTGCATGTGGGCTGTCATCGGGGGCCGGTAGGGGGGCGGGGGCGCTGCTGGTGGACCCTGGGGCGGTCCTTGGGCCCGGGGTGCGGGCTTTGGGAGGTGGTGGGACGAGGCGCGCCGCGCTTCGGCCGCGGCGCGCTCCGCCATGAAGGTGGTGGCGGTGGTGTCGGTGACGGTGGGGGGGCGCCGCGCTGGGCGCTGCTGCCTTCGGGTCTGGGACGGCTAGGGCCGGATGTCGTAGAGGACATCCTGGGGGGGCCGGGCCCGTGCGCGGTGCGCGCGCGACACAAATCGCGATCGGGCGTGAGCCTACTGAGTTTTAATTTTCCAATTCTGATTTCTGTGGGTCTGAATTTACGGGATCCTGGATTTCTGTGGTTTTAGATCCATACAATTTGATTGGTGCTCTTGCTTTGGTGTGAGGGGCTGATTTTGCCGTTCACACATGTTAGAGTTCCGACACACACGAATCTTTGTCGCCGTAGCGTTGCTCGTGGTGTAGAGTACTCAATTGTGTCGCTTTAATATTAGTAAAAAACTGAGTGTCTATTTGTTGTGCTCTTGTTTGTATGTTTACTTATCTATTTCATAGATAAGTATAAGATGACATTATGTAAGGTTCATTGTTCGAATGTTATGTGATACTCTATGGGAGAGAACTTCAACAAGGATCAAGACCAAGTGTGGAAAGTGTCTTTGCTCGCCTTTGTCATTGTGCATTTACTTTGATTGAGGTTCGTGGTGTCCATCCATGTACCATGCTAAAGAATAGACATCCTTGGTCATTGGCAAGTTGGAACTTTTGGATTTTGAGTTCAAAATTTTGGAAATATCATTGGGAGAAAGTTATTTGACTTGACGAACATGGAAGATCCTTACACCACGCCTGCAACAGGGACGAGACACTGTCAGCTGGGGCCGTCAGGCTGCGCCCCATGTGGCGCGCTGCTGCCTCTAGGTGGTCGCTCCAGTCGAGGCCGCACCTCGCGCACCGGGCAACCGCCAGCTGCATCTCCAGCCACCCCGCTGCGCCGTCTCGCCGGCGCCCCTCCGGGTGCTTGGGTGCCTCGGGTGCTGGCCCGGGCCGGCGTGGACCGGGGGGCCGCTGCGGGTTGGCGTTCGGCTGCTCCACCAGCGGCGTGCTTGGGCTGGGGCTTCGGGGCGGGTGCAGCCCTCGTCGCCCGCGCTGCTGGTGCCGATCGGCCGCGGGCCACGGTTCGGTGCACAAAGGTCCTGCGCCGGTTTTCGCGGGGGTGCCGAGCGGCCCTGCGTGCCACCGTGTCGGGCGACTCATCACTAGAGGAGCCCAGTACGATGGTGTCCCGCATGTCGAAATCGTCACGCAGGTCGGCCCCTTGGCTGCCACGGTTCCCAGCGCGGACATCGGGTGGGGCCGGGGCGGCGATTGTTTTGGTCACGTTTTGGCACTTTTTGATCAATATTTGGGCCATAGTGACCAAATGAACATATCAAGGTATCCATTGCCCCTATTTTGAGGATGCCGGTCGCGATGAGAATAGTCGTGAGGCTTGAAAGAATGGGAATGACCCTTGAATTTTCATTTTCGTGTTAAATTTACATGCTTTCTCCTTGCCCAACCTACTCACCGCATACACTCTTTGTGATTTTTTCCTCAATCTACTACATGCTCAAGGAGAGGTTTTTTTGTATCAACAAGGACTGTATATTAGATGATGACACCTTGGTTGAAGCCCTGTATGTACATGTGGGAGTGTGGTATGTGTTTGGACCTAACCTTTCCCAATTGTCTCCAAGTCTCGCGAGACCTCCTGTTTGTCTCTATTTTTTCCCCCTATCTTTGGCAAGTGGGGCCCATCCTCTTGGGATGTAGGATGCCACATTTAAGTTGGTCTTCTTTAATTTACTGGCGCGACGTGACTTTTCATGGACTCTACTCTTTCCACATCACACACACACAAACATACTCACATACACGTGTGTTTGCCCCGCCTAATCTTCTTGTTAGATGTCATTTAAGCTTGATGGCCCTCTTCCTCTTTGCCTTCTCTGCATATGTCCAGCAGCGAGCAC
This sequence comes from Eutreptiella sp. 'Long Island Sound 2002', assembly GCA_964036045.1. Lineage (NCBI taxonomy): Eukaryota > Euglenozoa > Euglenophyceae > Eutreptiales > Eutreptiaceae > Eutreptiella > Eutreptiella sp. 'Long Island Sound 2002'. Next base: position 20,738,210 of record OZ038380.1, on the reverse strand, counting down.
GGGGCTTGGTGACTGCACGGCGCGTTCGGGGAACGCCCACAACCTCCATTCCTACGGGGACCGGTGCTAGATGGACCATTCCTGGTGTCCCCCCGTTGAAGCCGATCTACAGGCACCTGACGTGCGGTATATGCCGGTTACAGGTGGTCATTCACCCCTCCTACACGTGAGCTGTCTGTAGAACAGGGTCAGGGGATCCGCTGCACTTCGGCCGTGATGTGATGTGGAGCCGCCGACACACAAACAAATCAAGTCTTGGGTGTGCATTGAGCTTGTCTGGTTTTGGTGTTTTCCTTTCCCCCCTAACCCCCCATGTGTCCTACGCTCTTCTGCTTGGTCACATCCACACCAACCTGTATGGCTGTAGTTCCATACCAGCCCGGAGAGAGCCATGGCCCATCCTCACGGCCATAAAAGATATGAGGTTATGTGAGTTGTTGTCTTTTGGGTCGTAAGGGCCCGGGAGGGCAGGTGCGGGCCACGTGAGCTGTCTGTAGGAGCTAGGGAGCGCACTGCACTTCGGCCGTCAGCCGTACCCCCCCACCCCCATGATGCGCGGTCAATATTTTTTTCCCTCACTGGGTACCGCCGCAGCACGCCCCCGCCAAGACGGCCCACGCCGCCGTCTTAGAGGCAAGGGGCTCGCCGGAATGTGCTGTGGTGAGCCCTATGGCGAGATGCAGCGTGTAGGTGAACAAGACGCCCCCACCCGAACCTTGCTTGGTGTGCCGTTGAGCCGAGAGTGAGTCTTGTGGCCGGTACCCCCCCCCCCCATGGTATGCAACTGAAGGTAGTAGTGTTGTGCGAGCTCTGTTTTCTGCCACGTCCATTTTGGTTGCCGACGGGTAGTCAAGTGCGGCTACGAGGGCGATGGAGTTAGGGTGGAGTTGGGCCCCCATGTGTGACCCGGGGCACCGTCGTGGACCGGGGGGCCGCTGCGGGTTGGCGTTCGGCTGCTCCACCAGCAGCGTGCTTGGGCTGGGGCTTCGGGGCGGGTGCAGCCCTCGTCGCCCGCGCTGCTGGTGCCGATCGGCCGCGGGCCACGGTTCGGTGCACAAAGGTCCTGCGCCGGTTTTCGCGGGGGTGCCGAGCGGCCCTGCGTGCCACCGTGTCGGGCGACTCGTCACTACAGGAGCCCAGTACGATGGTGTCCCGCATGTCGGAATCGTCACGCAGGTTGGCCCCTTGGCTGCCACGGTTCCCAGCGCGGACATCGGGTGGGGCCGGGGCGGCGTCCGTCCCGTCGGGGCCACGGGGTCCAAGCGTGACGAGCGCCCACAGCTGGTACGCGTGTACTGGCCGGATTGCGACGCCAAATCCCGCCGTGGGCCAGGGTACGTTGTCGGGCAGGAAGAACTCCCACCCAGGGGGCGCGCTGGCGTACCTGTTGGCAACCGCCTCGTTGTCCCATCGCCCAGCCACCGTGATGCTGGCGATGGCGGCTCCGAACGCCCGCATGGCCGCAGCCCCTCCACGTCTCCAGGCGTGCTATCCCATAGATTCCCATCCCGTGGCAGCCAGCAAGCCATGGAATCGCCGCCTGAAGGTCGAATGCGGAAGCCATGAGCGGCACCGATGCGGGCCTGCTGGAGACCCACGGGTGGGGTGCCGTCGCTGCGCGCCATGCATCGGGCCATGCCCCGAGTCGTACTGTGACCCAATCGTCGTCCTTTTTGTCATCGAAGAACCCCAACGTGCACCGTGTCCGGATGTCCACCGGTCGTGCGCTGGCTGCTTCACCCACCCTTAGGAGAGCGGCAAAGGAGATGACGGCAAGGCCCACGCAGAACGAGTCGAGGGTGGTCCTGATGTTCCGGGCCATGAGCCGGAGGGTGACCAGCTCGGCCCACACTTGGGTTGGTCGTGGCGCGGCAGTGGTGGTCGCGGCGCCTCGTGCCATGAGGCAGTGTACGGGCCGCACTGTGGCTGGTATGCAGCCCAGCTCCTCTGCCAGGCGGAGGGCGGATATGACGCCTCGCAGCGTTCCAGGCTGTTGGCCCATGGCGGCACGCCTGACGAGGTACCAGGACAGTGCCCCCGCTGCGTCCAGCTCTGGCCAGTGTGCCGCGAACCGGCCCACATCCCTGAAGATCGCGGTCTAACGCTCCACGGTACCCGGGGACTTCCGCCGGATGGCCAGCGCGAGGGGCTCCTCCGTGTAATTGCCCCACCACTGCCGACCCCGCGTATCGCAAGTTGAGCGCGCCGCCCCCCTCATCATCGGTGCTCCCCTAGTGGCGGGCCGCTCGCCGCCGTGGGCACTGAGTCCTTCAACAGTTGGCCGGCGCTGGGGCCGGCCCGGCCGGAAAGGGCTGGGGGGGCGGGGAAGGCGGTGCCGGGCACAGGCCGCCCACGGCCCAGTGGTTGCGGCCGCATCGAAAACATGGGTACGGGGGGGGGGGGGGGGCAGTCGCGTCATAGGTGCGGCCCGTGCTGTGCGCAGTGTACAGGCTCTGGCTACCTACGGTACTGAACCCCCCCCGGTACGAGCCGGCGACGGAACTTGCGACGGAAAGGGCCCGCCCCTGCCCACCACTGGCACAGTCCCTGGCCCAGTGCCCGTGCATGCCACAGCGGAAGCATGCCCCGGGGGGAGCAGGGGCCGGGGTCTGCGCCTGGGGTGGCGGCTGCGTCTGGGCCTGTTGTGGTGCAGGCTGCTGGGCCTGGGCGTACCATCCCTGCGGCGCTAGCCGTGCCGCTGCCCAAGCGGGTTGGGTGGGCGCAGGTTGGCAGTCCCTATAGACCACCTTCCACACCGCCTCCACAAGCGCATTGCCCTTCCCAACGGGGTCCTCTGTTTTGAGCCAGGTGTTCAAGGCCTGGATGAGCTCCTGCTGCCAAAGCCAGGGGTGCTGCCCAGAAGCTATTTTGGTGAGCTCTCCCTCAGACAGGGGTGGTACCTTTGGCAGCTGGAGCTCTCGGATGCGAGCCTCCAGCCGTCGTATCTCCGCCTGCTCCGCGGTCTCCTTCGGCTCCTGCGGCTCCCGTGACTGACGGTCCCGCAGCGGCTCCTCCTACTGCTCCTGGGCAGGTGCACTGGGTTGGGGTACTGCCTTCCACGCAGCCGCTTCGACGTCGAGCCGCAGGTTTGAGGAGCGCTCAAAGAGGGCCATGTATATCATGGCCGTTGGGGCGTCGAGGCCGCCGCCAGCCCACTCCACAGCCCGATCAACGCCCGCCACGGACAGGCCATCCTCCATTAGGCGCTCCTGGTACTGGGCGGCCATGATGCCAGCGTCCGCGCTGTCGAGGAACCCGTATGCGGTGGCCACAGCAACGTCGCGCCACCGCTCCCAGCGCGCGTACTCAGGGGTCTTGACGGGGATCAGGTCCATGTCGTCCCGATTGAAGGCCAGCCTGGCCCGCTTCGCCTCGCGGCTTTCCCCACCGGTCGCTTCCGCTGACCCATTTGAGGTGCCCTCTGGCATTTCAGCAGTCCCCAGAAGGTACACTCAGCAAAATAACATCAGCTGTACAGTACAGGGAGGGGGGGGTCTACCTCAGTCTCAGCCTCAGCCACTGCACCCCCCCCCTCCCAAAACCTCAGTTTTTATGGAAAACTTCGGAAACATTGCCATCTAGGGCCCAATGGCCCATATTTTCTTTCCCCAAGCCCCCGCAATAGAGGTTCTAGGGAATGAAACCGGACATGCTGTTGCGCCATTTTGCCACTCTTCCCAGGCGCAATATAGCGAATGGGCCTGGATGTTCCAACCAGAACAGAACCAGCACAGAATGCCTTTTTTTTGTGTGTGGCAGCCTCTGCCTGGTGCAATACATGGGGGCGCACCCTGTGCTGTACCCGCACTGTGCAAAAAGACGGCTGTTTTTCACCACCGGTAGCCATGGGTCCCAGGGTCCTGAATTCTGCACGCTACAGGGGCGTTTTCACACAGCGCGGGCACAGCACCAATTATTACGGTGATTATCTAGGTAACAACCCTGAAAACCACCCACCTGCGGAATCATGCACAATCAATTCAAAACTCAAAAATTCAATCATCTGATGCTTGCCATGGGTCCCAGGGACCTAAATTCTGCCCCCTATAGCCCTGTCCACTGCAGCAGCCATTCAATGACGTCCTTTCAATCTTCTGAATCTACCGAACTCCCAGTGGTGGAGAACAGCCAACTTTTTGCACAGCGCACGGTAAGCCCCCTACAGCTGCCAGGGATTTTTTGTTTTAATCTGCTGCTTGCCACGGGTCCCAGGGTCCTGAATTCTGCATCCCCGATGCTGTTTTGAATGGATCATGCACGCTTCTGTAGGTGGGTGGTTTTCAGGGGTGTTCCCAGGATAAACAACGTAACAATTGGCAACAATGTGTAGGACTGAGGAGATCAGCAATATCACAAGCACAGCATATCTGCCACACAAACACAATCCATTGATACCTACCACAAACAGATGTGCTCCCTAAACCCAACTCCTTTCATGTTCTCTACAATCAGACAGAGAAGACCTGCCCCTTCATCAGGGGTGTAAGGGGCATGAACGTGAGAATGCCCCCCAGCCTAAAAGCAGTGCCAATGCAGATTGATTTGCTGGTGGACTTTCATGAGTGTTCGACTCAATCCGAGACCACCATCAAGCATCAAAGCAGTGCTAGCGTAGATCAACAGTTCTTGCTGGACAATACAGATCTCTATGACATATCTTAATGAACCAGAAAGCTGACAGTGGTGCAACCATGTCAAATGCCAGATCTTCTACAAAACCATCAGTAAAATCACATGCTCAAGTGCAGCCATGCTTGGGGAGCCTGGCATATGACCTTGGGATACACGGACTGCTGTCTTCCTTCGTTCTTCTTGCAACTGCATCCTTACTGCCAACTTCTGAAGGCTCTGCACAGTCTGTTTGTTGTGCTGGTGGGTGCCTCGGGCTCTTTGACAGAGGGCGGTGAAAACCACCGTTAAACACCCCAGCTTGCAACAACATCCTGAAGCAGAAAACCCTTCCCAGATGTGATACGCAGGCAAATTCTGTTTTTTCGGCGCACCATGTGTCTGTATCATCTGAAAATTTTTATTGCCTACAGCAATTGTTTTATTCAGACCTAGATCATCAGACAGTACTCAAGAGAGCTCTCGGAATCAAGGATCAGAGTTGTCCGGCCCTATTTTTGTCCAAAGGGTCTTATGGCAGCGGGCTTAGCACGTCCTCTGCCTGCAGCAATGCCACGTCTCAGAGATATAGTGCAAATGATGGAGCCACAAACAGGCCAAAAAAGGAGCTGTTGAGAATCCCATTGGTACCAATTCGAGGGCGGTCTCCCCACGGATTTGTATGTGCTTGGTTTCGTCACCACCAAGCCAAGAAGAAAGTTGTCGCCTTAGAAATTACTTGCAGTTGGCGAACGGAGTCTTGAGTACCATTGGATGCGCCCCCAGTAGTGTGCTTTAGAGGCCGCCATGCACCATAGGGGGGCCAATTGGTGCTGTATGGTTCCCCATGGACTTCATGAGCTTGTTGCCACCAATTGATGACCCAAGCCTGGCCCAAGGCCACCCATGGCCACTCGACATTCGCAATTTTTCCGCCAACCCATGCTAGCATGTACACATACAAAGCTTGGTGCACCCCTAGCCTTCTCCTGAGGACTTCAGAATGGATCACTCTCACTGTTGGTCAGAATGAGGAAGAGGTCCCTCCAAAGAGTCAGAAATGCAGGCCTTGGAATGCAAAAGCAGTTGTGTAACATGTGTTACGGATCAACAAATACCAACATTGCACACAACATCTCACTGGGATCCCTGCAAACAGTACTAAATCAAGGTAAGTACCAAAATAATACAATCCCTCAAAGCCATTGGGCTTGCACATGGGGTTGGGGAAGGGGGGGGGGGGGGTTGTATAGAGCCAAGAGCAGGCACTTACTGTGAGTGCGAGTCTCTTAACTGCTGCTACACCATGCAAGCAGTACTCCTTGGATTCCCCCATTCATAGCAAAACAACAGATCCACCACCTGCTGCCAGAGCTTGGGGTTGTTTCACTGAATCAACATCAGCAGTCACACTGTGACACCTCATGTGTGTCACCTCATTCGGCATAACAATTGGTCAGGGTTATCAAGGTGGAATGCCTGTAAATGCACCTGTAGCAAAAGCATGAACACCTTGACATGCTGCATTGAGCATGTGTGGTGGGGACCTGCAATGCTGTCCATGTTTGCTGCAGCACGTGCCGGCATCTGATCGTGGCAGCTGCGAGACATTACGACATTGAAGATGGTTGCCTTATACTTGCTGGCGTGGCAATTCAGATTTTTTTTTCTTGCACTGAATGAGCATATGCTCAAATGCTGTTTGGTCCCTCTTTGGGGGGTTGGGTCATGCAACCTGGTTTCAACAAGTACTGACAAACACGGGTTGGAAACTCACGTCACACCTGTTTGCCAGGCAGCCAACTTGCAGGCGATCCCCTACGACGATTGACCTCAGCATAGGAAGCTGTTTCTGGCTGTTCGTAAGAACTGCACAGACATAGAATGACCAAATGCGCAACAGTAATGGAATTGTGGTCTGGTCTGGTCTGGTTTTTTATTTTATATGGAACAAGGAATTGGTCTTGGTTGACTGGCAGTTCTGGTCGGCATCCAGTTTCTTTTTCTGAAACTGACGGATAGCAGTGCACTTCAAGACACGAAACCAAATTTGGTGGAATTGGACAACCATCCCGTAACACAATCTCAATCAGCAATATAAGTTGGGAATCTGGTGAATCAGACAGCACTGAAAAATCCAAGTGGAAGTGCAGAAAAATTGTCTGACTGAAGAAAACATGTATCAGCCAGGCTGACTGCAAGCAAATTTTGGATGCGCAGTGAAAATTGGCCAGATTCATCAGGCAGAAAAGAGGTGAAGACAACTTGAAGAATGACAAAAAACTTTCGTTTCGACTGCGCTTTTTTTTTCCATGACCAAATTCAGCTTGCACAACAAATTATCTCTGCGAACTTACAACTCAGCTGCTAGATACTTTCCTTTTGTGTCTCCATCTATGCATTTGCCTTTCGAGAAAATGGCAGGCACAAAAGCAATAGATCACCAGTCGAAAACTGCAATATCCCCACAGCATCCCTGCACAACCAAGCAGGAAATGCCATCTGCTGCTCCAAGCTCCTGGGCACTTCAAATCAGCTGCTGATATTGCTGGCTAGTCCTGTTTTCACAATGACCTGGATATTTTTTTGGACCTTCTTCACAGCAATGTGTCACTGACAGCTTTCTACTGCCTGTAGGTTCACAATGCCTTTACGTGGGATTCAGAGGTCCAGGGGGCGTTGTCGCACGGTGCGCGCACGGTGCGCGCACGGTGCGTGCACGGTGCGCGCACGGTTCAATGTTTTTGGGATGGTTGCCCAACTTGTACCCCGTTGAATGGCCCCCATAGAAACACACCCAGGGTCCTGATTTCTGCACCTTGCAGTCCATACTGGCATACCAGGATTCTTCATTTTTTAGTCTGATGCTTGTCACAGGTTCCAGGGTCCTATTTTCTGCACCCTGCAGCCCCTATTGGCGTACCGGGAATTTTTTTTTTTGAATCTGATGCTTGTCACAGGTTCCAGGCTCCCAATTTCTGCACCTTGCACGCACCTCCGTAACAAACCATGCACAGGCGACAACACAAGCGACAACACTGGTTGGGTTACGGGAATTTCAATTTCATCCGCCACAGCATTCTGGCTCATGGTCATCAATTCTAGGGGCTTCAGCTTCCACTTCAGGTAATTGGGGCTCCAGCAAAGCGTCCATCGGCGCCTCATAGTGCATAGGTTGGGGGGAATCGGGGCTCTCAGCAGTCACAATTGCAAACTCCAACCGCTCCTCGGGTGCATGCTCGTACAAGACCTCTTCACCACCCAATTCGTACCGAATAGAGACGCGACTCCCACCTCTTGGAGAAGGGTCAACGACAGTGGCCGACACCCTATCCCCGTTGGAGCGGTGGTAGTACACAGGCAGTCCGGCGACAAGCTAGGGCAGCTCAGATTCAGGCATTGTGGATCTGGTGGACACAGAATACGCAAAAGGACGCACGGTGCGCGCACGGTGCGCGCACGGTGCGCGCACGGTTCAGGCAACACCCCCCCACTCTTCGAGAAATTGTACTTCCTGCAACGGGGTCACAGCACCAAGAGTTGTATTGTCGTTTCCCTGGGCCAATACAACACCACATCTGCTGCAGAAACTTCTGGACAGTCAAGAGGTGCAGAAAAGTTTTTTGAAAGTGGTTCTGCAAATCAAACAGGACAACGTTAAATATCTTGGAAATCGCAAAATGTACTCCACTGCTGGCCCGTGTTGCCAGTTGTTGGTGCCTTGGGCAGTGCCAATTGCACTCCAGGGGGTGACCCTGCCGGTTGCACACACCACAAACTGCGTGGCACCACCTTGCCCATGTACACAGCAAGACTCACAGCAACATAAAGGGTGCTAGCTTGGAATAAAGTTTCATCTAAGGAAAGGAGAGCATATCTAGAGGTAAACATTGGCACACGGGTTACAGAGGTGAAGGATGGGGAGTGGCAAGCTGGAATGCATGACAATACTGCCGGGCTTCCGCAGACAGACTGACAGCAACGATTTCTGTGCTGGAATTGATTCTGGAAAACCTGGAAACCTGGGATTTTACAACACAGGAAAGACAGTACGTTGACCAGGTCAAGGTAATAATATCGTGACACTGTGTCCAAGGGGAACCACGAACGCCTGTGCACTGAGGATGTCGACTGCAAGAGCACACAAAACACACAGGGGGGGGGGGGATGTCTGGATCAACTAGTGGCTGCATCTCACAACAATTCCATGGTTACACGTGTTGACAGACACGAGCAAATTGCACTAGGGCATACAGAGCCCCATGAACATGGATGCGTGTCTGCAGGAGCCGAAATATTTGCTCAAACCAGCATTACAATGCATCAGATACGCACGCATTACATGCACATGCGTGACCATGCGTACTTGCATCACGCATGGGCACACGCACACAAAAGCATACCACAAAACATATGACTCGGCACACAGAGCGCTTCTGCAGGTCCCATTTCTGTGCAATTATGCAATGAATCCACATGTCCAACTCTGAAGCTCACTTGGACACCATTGGCCATGCATTAGACATGCCGTCAAATACAGTCCCCCCGCCCCGCCCCTTGCGAGAGCACCCAAGTTTGACGGAAACAACACATACTGATACTCTGACAAGGGGTGGTATTTGTAAACGGCAAAATAGGAAATGGTGCCAAAAGTTGCTCTGACAAGGGTGTTGCTCTCCCGGGGGGGGGGGGGGTCTATATCCCTTCACACCGGATGTCATCAGACAGGAGCAACAAGACTTCCATTTTTGTGGAGGGAACGTGTGGCAATGGCAATCGATGGCAGCAGTCCCCACTGAACGTCGAAGCAAAGATGACATGCTCACTGCCAGAGTCTCTTCTATAAAGGGCACCGGAGTCTCATCTGTTCTGGGCATTTTGGACAAAATTGGACAGCACACAATGTCAGGTCAGGAATCCTTTGGTTCCGGTGCGCTAACATTCTTGGAAACATTGCGGAAGAAAACGGGAATGCTAGAAATCGCAGGGAGAGCAAAAAATGGGGAGGAACCTCCAGGCTCCATCAATCAGCTTCCCATATCCCCAACGTTTACCCATCTTCCCAGGGTGCCCTGTCTACCCAACTGTCAAAAACCATTCTTTCATTTGGGATGAGAGGCACTTTCATGCCAAACTACCCCATTGGGGCAAATGAAAATTGAAGCTTTGCCACTATGCCTGCTTCACGTTGTGGGATGGATGCCAATCCAAGATATCCTGAGTGTCTTGGGCTTCTTACCTGCGCCATGGCAGCCCCCTCACACTTGAGCATCCGTCAATTGGGCAATACCCAAAGAACCTCCCTGTCCGCGGTCCAGCGGACACCCTTCCGGCATTTGTCCCCCATTCTCCCCCCATTTCTACTGATTTGGTGTTCTGGTGATGTTGGCTGATATCTAGGAAAATGCTGTCAACCTGCACATGCACAACATCGAGGCTGCTAGGCACTGACGGGGCATTGCTGGTGCGTGTGGACCAGAGAAAAGAGGATTATCCTCCTCTGCGTTGGCAGAGGCTGAACTTGCCCTGCGTTGGCAGATTACTTGTTCGGCTCAACACCACTGCAACTGAACCACCCACAGACGTGTCCCACTTGCACTGTGTACAACACCTGTCGACCATTGCTGGACGTCAAGAAGAGTGACCTTCAACTTTGCGCACACACCTTCCCGACAGAAGCCTGCAACCACGCCGTTCTAGTTGGAAATTAGAGCACTCGTATGGTACACGTTGCGGAAATAACTGATTCCCGAAAAGATGTCCGAGTGCACTGCATGGGCTCGGTGGCGACCCTCACCCTCAACATTTGGGAGCTTTGAAACTGTAAATGGGCCACTAACAGGTGCCTCTAAGAGGGGCCTTCCATCGTTCACTCACAGCTTTTGACGGGCAGGTTCATCCTTTCAATTTCGTTGACCCACAGGCGCAGACCATCGTGGATGTGGGTGCACCTGGGAGCGGGATGGTGAATGCAGACTGGGACGGCTGGCAAATGAGCTCAGCCGTTCTACTCTTCTTTTCTAGTTTTCTAGGATGCAAGACTGGAAATCAGAAACAAAAGGAAGCATAAAGCAACGACACAAAATCGCCCCCACCCCGCACTGTCTCCTGACGTACGACCCACAACAGGAAACACCCAGTAAAGCAGCAACATTCAAGATGAGCGAGCATGTGCATGTTCTGGCTAGGCATCTCCGCAGGGCAGTGGTGGCAGACAGCAATCCTGCCTCGTTACATGCATGGGACATAGCACGACACAATGGAAACAACCACCTTTCCTCACAAACACATCGCATGGTGTATGAAAACCTTCGAAACTATGATTCGAAAAGCATTGGCGTGGCACTGGTTGTTGATGCGGCGCATTGTTTGCGCACTCTCCCCATCCCGGCAACACGCAACGCCAGTCTCAACCACTCTACGTATGGAAAAGGACCCGGCCTGCCTTCCCACCTCTTTCATTCCCACCCTCTTCTTCCATCATCTCAGGCTACTGGCTCTCCAAAGGTGTCCAGCAGCACCATGTCCCGAGCTTGTCAGTCAAAGCTGCCACCAAGGCCTCCTTCCCTAAATTAAACCCTGGTATTCTGTAGTGCACGTTGGGATATCCGAACATCAATGAATAACTCACGCCGCCTGTGCGTCCAAGCTGCACAAAGGCCGTGCCAGCGTTTCACCCAAAAAGAGTAAATGCCGGTGACAATATCCAATATTCCGAACAGAAGCATGCTGTTTCCAGGTAACGACCAACGAGTGAAACTTTCGGTGAAAGAACGTTTGCGGAACCTTATCAAACGTTGCACGCTTTCCTTGGTGACAAATCAGAACACTCAGATTAACTGCTCGCTCTTTCTCAGAATATGCATGGGACAAGAGGAACCTCTCTCCCTCCAGCTCCCCAATAGCCCGATGATTAAGTGCTGTGGGGGCTCGTTTAAGGGGTAAAAATGGGACCAGGATGACGATGAAACCAGCGTTTGGGAATGCTTCCCTACTTAGTGTCAAAACACAAAAGATGCCCTGGAAATTACAATCATCTCTAAAACGAAATTCTTAACATCTGATGCAGCGCCAGAGGCACTGCACAGCGATACGGTTAAATGCTGGGGCTGGAAAACATGATGCAAGGAAGGCGTATGTACAAAACAATTGAGGCAAAGCATGGTTCCGGAGCGCATGTGATGCGATACAAACCTGAGCAACACATGCACCGGCGGCAGGGTATTTACAATGTCCAGAGCCTTCAATTCTAAAACATGCACCACGTGATCCCCAACACCTTGTTGGAGAGAGAAAAGTTTGTTGGACTGAAACAGCGACAAGGAGACCACTGCCGGCCCCTTGGCCAACGGGAAATCACGAAAAGGCAGTGACACCGAAGCCTCCTCTCCCTGCTGTCCACTGGAACCAGATCCTAAGAATCTGACACAGACCAGCATGAACAAGAGGGGCTGGCTAAAGCTGGCCAAATAGCCGCAATGCCGCGTGATGTGGAAACAGGGGAATGGGACAAAAGTCTACACACGGACTAGCAGTCTAGCAGTGCCGAGTGATGTGTGAATAAACCGGAAAGGGAAGAAATCGGCAGTAGACGAACAGGATCCATGCGGACGCCCACCATGCTGGCCGCGTAATCCTCAAAGCACTCATAATGGGCTGCCTGGCAAATTAGACAGGAAATGCTCAGGATACTGTCTCTCGGTTCAATACCCTCCTGACAAACTTCATTTGCCCAGAGCTCATAGCCGCATGGAGCGTGGCGTAGTATCACACCAATGCAAGGCAAAAGCTGAATGAACTCGCAGATGCTTTCCCTTTGCCGGATAGAGGGTACTGAGGGTACTGAGTGGGAGGAAAGGTGGGAGTTAAGCATGAACCCGCTTCGAGACTTTGCTTGCCCATTCCTTCCGCTGGTGCTCGAGCTCAGACTCCAATGGCGGTGGCTGGTCTGGTTCTGCAGGCATATTGGCCCCACCGCTTGGGGCTGGGTGTGCCCACACTTCCCGTACACGAGCACCGCTGGGTCCCGACCGAGCGTCAGCAGCGGGGACCTTGTGAGGACGCGCGGCAGGGCGCTGCAGTGCCCGCTCGCGCTCCCGCTCGCGCTCGCGCTGTTCTCGCTCCCGCGCATGTGAGAACCCAGCGGCCAGGGAGGAGCGTGGTGCTTTACTGGGGGGACTGACCGCAGCATTCAGCACGGCAGAGCGTGGGGCGAGCGGCTGCAAGATAGCCCCCGAAGGTCCTGCTGGCGCCTTTAGGGCGGGCTGCATGGGACCGGACTGTGCACCCTTTGAGGGCAGGCGTGCAGGTTGGGGCACTTCCAGGCGGCGGTTGGGATTGAGAGGCGAATTGCCCAGGCACTCCTTGTAAAACTTGGAGCCAGTGGACTGCGTAGCAAATGAAGAGGTCAACAGAAGCGTGGCATGCAAATTGGGCTGTAGCGGAGTTCCCATGAATGATTGCCAGAAGGGAATGTGCACAAGGGGGGGGTGAGACGTACTGAAAGAGTGTGGATTGGGATATGTGTTGCACAAAAGGGGGGGGGGGTAGCCGGAAAGGCTCCGCGCACATTTGGGGGGGGGGGGGGGTTGGCACAAGGCCTCGGTATTAGGTTGTTTGCCTTTGGTGGCCTATTGGCCTCTCGCCACTTCTCATTCTGACCCTCTGTAGGTCCGAACGTGTTTTGGTTGTGTCAACGGAGCGGAGCCCCTGGATGTCCTGTTTGACTAGGTCGGCTGTCCCGGAGACGGGCTGTTGCCCGTGCCGTTGACCAGGTGCATCCTGATGCACAAGCCGAGTCCGTGCTGGGTTTGCCGACTCCAGCACTGACTTGTGCGCGCTGGGGGGGGGCATCTGCAGGATAATTTTCCTGACAGGGGCTTCTAACAACCACAATGATTCTTTCCCCTTTGTCCTTTCCTTCTCCTCCTTCTGCGCGCTTCGGCGAGCGCGGTCTGTCCTGTCCTGCTATCTCCCTTGTTCGTCCCTTTCGCCATGCCCAGTTTCCTCTGGGCCCTCCCTATTCTTTCTGCCCTGGGGGGCATTGGGCGGCGGGAGAGCATGTTGCTGTGGGGTGGGGGTAGAGGAGGGGGCGGGGGAGGGGGAGGGGGAGTGGGTTCGTCGCACCCTGCCCCCTCCTTCCCCTTGAGGAGGGGGATCCTGGGGGGGGGGGGGATAACAAACACTGGGCAGGAAAACGAAAGAACAACCAACTGCGATAATGCACTACTTTTCGATCAAAGCAGCAATGCGCGTGCCATTTTGCAAAACCCCGACAACGGGGCATATGATTTGGTTTCACCCAATTCACACTGCGGGCGGTGTCAAGTGTTTTCTGGCGCCGCTTCCGTGGAGCCGGTCCTCGTCGACCCCCTGCTGCCTGTCGTGGCCGTGGGTGGCCGTGGGTGCGTGCGTGTGCGTGCGTCTGTGCATTGTTTTGCTGCAGGTTGAGTGTGGGGACTGGAAGTCCCTTCCACGATTTGCCCCAAAGGCGTGCCGTCGGCAGCGCTTCAACGCCGGACAAAATGGACGCGTTCAATCTGTTTTGTTGCTTGTTTATGAGTGTAACAGGACAGGCTTCGGCGGTGTTGCACCCACCCTTTCTTGAGAGGAAGCATCATACCTTCAATTCCAAATTGATAAAGGCCAACAGGATACGCTGGCCCAACTCTCCGCCGTTGACGGCATTCAGATACTGCTGGTCACCGATATTTACCACACGGTCAGGACCAGTGATGCGGACAACGTTGTCCTGTAAACAGCCATAAAACGAGGAAAAGGAACTGTCGAACGGCAAAAGGAGACCAGCATTACATATGCCAATATCCTCAAATTAAATGTAACTGTAACTGACACCGAATCAAATGGCGATATCCACCTTCACTAAACAGTAATGGAACCACGTTTGACCTCCCAACCAAGCATCTGCACACAACGCCACGCGGAAATGACCCACAGGATGGCAAACATCTCAAGCAGTCCATAGCGGTCCACTCCAGTTCCTCTGTGCTGAATGATTTCCCATTAGTGACACTGGAACCCAGAACCCAACAACAACAATGACAGACTCAGCCCACGAGAAAGAAGAATCCAAAATTTTATTCGGGCGCTTGTTCAACTATCTGTGAGCTTCCCGCGGCTTGCACAAGGTCAGGGGTATGGAGTGCATCGTAAAGGCAACACCTGGTTGTTGCCCACCCATACATCCACACGGTCGTCTACGATGATCGAACGCTGCAGCAGCCCCTTTTGTGGCAAATCCAGCATATCAAGCGACTTCAGCCAGAAAACGGCCCCCGATTTGATGTGGGCCCTCTCTTCTGGGCTCAACACATGGCCTGAACAGAAATTTTGGATTTTGGAACTCACCATGACAAACAAGCACACCAACCGCACCGGACCGGGAATCGGTCCTTCAGGGTGAACGCATTCTTGCCATTACAGACCTGAATGATTACTGAATGAGGTCCACAAAAAGCAATTTCTCACCTGACCATGACTGACCTTGAACACACGTGTATGGTGCACCTGAAGTGTCAGGACCCATGCATCTTCTGCAGTCATTTGCTCTGAGCATGTCACTTGACCATGGGTGGTCTTAGATGCTGAACGGACGAAGGCCATATTGCTGAGCAACACATTAACAAACCCCTCGTGTAGGGTGTCTTTCAGTTGCTCCGATGACCAGGAGGTCCCAGCTAGTTCGTCTCCTTTTGCTACTCGCGACCGCCAAGTGTTCTCAGCTTCTTTGTAACAATTTTACATGACCAGCATACATGGTGGGCAACCATTTGAGGGCTGAGGGAACTGTGCAGTTTTGCTGATTTGTTTAAGTTCCAGACGAGGCACGGAACCAGAGACAATGAGCGAACCGCTCTCTGGTAAGACCAACTAGCAGTCAGTTCTGGGGCAAGCTGATCCAAGAAATACAACAAAGCAAATGGCACGGTGGCAGCACAGCAACCCCTTGTGATCCGAAACGAGGTGTGTGCCGGAGCATGGGGGATGCTCTGGGGGAATCTTTGCACTGCGCGCGCACTGCGCGCTACTTTTAGACTGTGTTCCCCCCGAAGAGCCCCCAAGCACACCCCTTGTAAAAGCCCTTAGAATTGGGTGACCCAAACTGCCCCAGCTCAAGAAATGTTCAAACTACCTTCCCTTCACATAACACACATCATCCACAAGGGGTCTGGTTTCCCCAATGCTGTGGATGTTCCTTGTTTTTGATAAAGAAAACCTTGATGATTTTCCCCGATGCAAAATGATAGTCACAAGGTAGATCAGCAGGGCAACCAAACACCAGATCGATTGAAATCAAGATGTTCTCCTTCCAAATCAAAGCATAAGTAGCAAAGAGGGGCTAGAGGGAGAATACGCAACTTGTGTGCACAACATGACAAAGGGGGACAGAATCAGAAGTCAAAACCTCCGCTATGGGTCACCATGATGCCCCTAGGGGCCCCTAGTATCTCAAAACTATGGGTCTCTAGTACGGCCAAACGCCCAAATAGTTGCACTGCGCGCACACTGCACGCACACTGCGCTTAAGGCTCCCCCTCTGGTGCAATCCTGACACTGACACCCGTACCAACATTTTGACCATTGTTGTGCACTGTAACAAATCCCTGGGAGGGGCCTCAGCAGTTATTTGCTTCCAGTGTTTGTTCCACCAGGGCTCTGCGGAGGGGTCAGTGCAAGGATTGTGCCCGGGCACCCCCCTCTGCTGGAGTGCGATCTGGACATCTCTGGGGATCTCTTTTTCGCAGACCTTGCATTCAGTTGCTACTCAATACACAGCGAAATGCAACAAGACACAGTTATGCCAGCAAAAGCTGAGGTCCTACAGCAGGGCAAGAGACCTTGCTGCAGCAGCAGTTCGCGAGCAAATACGACATTTGCCACGGGCTTCTGGCCTGTAATCGGATCAGGACGATAATTCTTGTGCAGAGTCATGCAATGACGGTCCAAATGGTCTGCCACTTCCTTTGCACGGGCTTCCACGGAGAAGGTGGCGATGCGTACATTTCGGAAAAACGGGCAAACCAGCTGAAGAAATCCACACATCTGCAGAAGGCAGGAGCAATGCAGTGAAGAACAGAGCAGTAGGGGGAGAAAGAATATCGTTGTTAATCCGGATGCAACTAAGCAATTTAGCCAATCAAGGGGTCCAGAATATGTTCTCGGAATGAGGGATAAGAGCAGTCCAGTGCTGCGATTGTCCCACAGCTCAGTGTGGTAGCTGACTGACACGTAGGTGGGGCGAGCTAAACTTGCAACCAGAAAATGCAGCGGGAGCTGCCACGCCCGTAGGCATCCCAAGGTATTACTGGAGTACCCATTTCTGGTCTTTATGATGCATCCTCATAATCAATGCTTATCTGTATTGAGTGACATATGCAAGCCCTAAACATCAGAACAAATTTGCCTCATGTGAATCAGTAGGCGAGACGCAAAGATTTCATCACAGATCTGTTTTGCCAAATCCCAGGGCTTTGCCGTGCGAGCTGGCGCAGGCGGTGCTTCCAGGT
This sequence comes from Eutreptiella sp. 'Long Island Sound 2002', assembly GCA_964036045.1. NCBI lineage: Eukaryota > Euglenozoa > Euglenophyceae > Eutreptiales > Eutreptiaceae > Eutreptiella > Eutreptiella sp. 'Long Island Sound 2002'. The sequence continues at coordinate 20,721,075 of OZ038380.1, read as the reverse complement.
ACTCATCAAAATATCATCAAGTAACACAGATGATTCATCACACATTTGTTGCGCACATGCATGTGACACGGCGCATCAAACATCAGGTGACACTTTTGTCCTACATTGGTTTTCCACATGCATATCCCAAGGGATCAGAATTGACGAAAGTGCTTGATAAATCTCAAATGACAAAAGCAACCCTCTGCAATTTTTCTTCATAAATCTCAGACGAGATAGCGTGATGACTGCCATCACGCACTATGTGTACTGTCACATGTCGCCAGACAATTGCTTGTTGCGCGTGTTTCAGGACAATCTCCCTTCATGAGGCTCAGACAAGTGTCAGAAAACAACATCCTGAAATACCAAGAGGTGCCACACAACAAATCGCACAACAACCTCAATGGGGCACAAACCAGCTCTCATCAAGTGTTGGTGACATATGCAATCCCCCAAAACATCAGAACAAATTTACCTCATGTGAATCAGTAGGCAAGACGCAAAGATTTCATCACAGATTTAGTGTTTCAGAGTGCACATCAAATCTCCAGTGGCACCCTTGTTCCACACTGGTTTTACACATGCACATCCTCAAGGATCTCACAATGCATGTTGAAAAAAAAAAAGCTTGTCAAGTCTCAATTGACAAAAGGAACCCCCCCTGGAATGCTTCAGAGCAATTCGTCTTCATAAATCTCAGACAAGATGACGTGATAACTGTCATCATCAATGAAACAAACTTTGGAACAACTTCCCTTCACAAGGCTCAGATGATGACGTATAACATGTCAACATCACCGAACACACAAAACAACACAGCATAGCAATACAATTCAAATCGGATGCAAATTCAGCATGCGGTTATGGTTGACCCCTTTTGGAACAGATGACTACTCTGATGCTGTTTTGGACTCACCGGAACAAGCAATTTTCGTGTGCAGAACTCAAGCAGATATTCTGTCCCATTTGTTTTGCACATGCATATCCCAACGTGCATGCTGGACGTGAACCCTTACCCTGACTGAGGAAAGTGTTTTTTTTTTGTTCCGGGGCTGGGCGTGTGCAGCAGCCCCCAAAAAGATTTCAGAGCAGTTTCTCTTCATAAATCTCAGACAAGATGACGTGATAACTGTCATCATCAATGGGTTCAGCTTGTGAACAACTGCCCTTAATAAGGCTCAGATGACGACACGATTAATGCAAACAACACAACTCACAACGAGGCATGATACAACTCACAAAGAAGCATGACACAATGCACAATGAGGCAATGTCGATAGAATTCAGGTTTCCCTTGCCCTGTTGACAAAGCACAAACCTGCCAAACTGCCGACCGAGCCCACATTGCACCTAGGGCAGTGCTTGTCAGTCGTGTGCGTGTAGTGCATTGAAACACAAAACAGAAATGCAAATTCCTGTCCTCTGGAGCAACCTCTGGAACAAATACGGAACTGGCGAACATTCAGACCCATTTTTTTTAATTTGCTGAGAACTGTGATTCTTCTTGGCGATCACACCATTCTATCTGTCTCTGGTTGCCACCTCATTGGGATTGTCCAGGGAGTATTGATTGATGTAGAAGAGAGGGACGGTATTAAATGCAGGTACATGCCAAACTCCAGTATCTTAATTTGGTTTGCATGCAGCAATCCCAAAGCAGTTGAGAGACTCATGGAAGATCACCAGTGGGGCTCCTTGCAGCCCTTTCTATTCTACTTTGGGCACAGTGTTCACGGCCGTGTTTCAAGGTTCAGAATAATTTCCCTTCATGAGGCTCAGACAAGTGTCAGAAAACAACATCATCCAAGACCACATAGAGCAACGCAGCCCATGATGGGGCGCACACTCTGCGGTGTCGCAGGCTGCATCGCACCAATCAGGGTTGTGCCCGTTTGTGGCCTATACTGTGCCGTGGAGTACAGTATAGAGCGTTGTTCCTTTGATGTCCAGATAGATTCATTGCCAACAACCTGATTGATACACTTTCAAGTGGTCCTCAGCCATGGCCAATAATTTCTCTTCATGAGTCTCAGACAAGTGTCAGAAAACAACATCATCAAATACCACATGGTGCCACCTGGAGTCACAACGCAGCCCATGATGGGGAGCACGTTGTGTGGTGTTGCTGCATTGCGCCAATCAGGGTTGTGCCTCTTTGTGGTTTACTGTGCCTTATCATGGAGTTTAGTGTAAAGCGTTGTCCAGAAAGATTTGGTGCCAACAACTTGAGTCAGGTGGCTCACGGGCATGGCCAGAAAGCGGCTGATTGGCCGATTGTGCGTGGTCGAAATCTGAGAAAATTTCAGAGTTATCATCAAAAATCAAGCGACAGAAGAGATTGCGCAGATATTCCATCACATATTTGTTATTTGCATATCTTGTATCCCGAGGACCTCTCAATGCAGGTACACGAAAATCAAGTCAGTCAATTGTTGAGAAATATTCAATCTCAGAATACTTCAGACGAATTCCATGAAAACCAAACATTGGGTCATCTGTTGCACTAGGGCACGTGCACAGTAGCAAGCAGCTAGGAAACCCTGAAAACTGCTCAACCAAATTCGTTTGCATATCAATGCACTGATTTCAACCTTCAGAACAACATCACTTCATAAGGCTCAGAAGGCAGACGTAGGTTTCATCACTGACAACAGAAATCCAGTGCAACTTCAGGCCAAAACATGCAAGAATGCTCAGTTTCCGGCCGGCATTCTTCTGTCCTTCAGAATATACTCACTTCATGAGGCTCAGTACAGGCAGACGTATATCTCATCACAACATCACAACACATGTCATAATTGCTGAACCATGACAACCAAACCACAAAACACCGTTGTTAGAGTCACCACATAGAAATTTGAGAGAACTCATCATGTTCGGATGCACAAGCAGCAGAACCTCAGCGCTCTTGCAGCTCCTACACGATTGAGGAGGCATGACGCAGATGCACTGATGTCACCCTTCAGAACAACATCACTTCATGAGGCTCAGAAGGCAGACGTAGATTTCATCACTGACAACAGAAATCCAGTGCATTCAACAATGGCCAGTTTCCGGCCGGTAATCTTCTGCAGATATGACGTGGAATATCGAGCGACAGCAATCCTGTTCACTTTCAAAGTATACTCACTTCATGAGGCTCAGTACAGGCCGACGTATGTCTCACCACAACATATGTCATAATTGCTGTACCATGACAACCAATCCACATAAGCACATTAAGCAAGCGCTGGGCAACCAGTCACTGTTGACATTTGGTGGACAGCTAAATGCACCCTCAGTCAATTGCCAGCGCTTGGTAACCCAGGAACTTGCATGGTAACTGTGCGCGTTTTTGTGACGGGCTACAAGTGAAGGTCTTTTGTGAAATCCAGAAATTGGGTTTTCCTTTGCATTATGGCACATGCATAGTAGCAACCAGTCAGGACTCCTCAAAACATACGCGTGCACCTTTGCTATCCGCAAAAGCATTTGTCCATGATTGCCAGCCAGCGAAGGGCATGTAACACTGTTTCCTCACCAAATTCGTTTGCATATCAATGCACCGATTTCAACCTTCAGAACAACATCACTTCATGACACTCAGAAGGCAGACGTAGGTTTCATCACTGACAACAGAAATCCAGTGCAACTTCAGGCCAAAACATGCAAGAATGCTCAGTTTCCAGCCGGCATTCTTCTGTAGATATGACGTAGAATAGAAATCCCCTTCACCTTCAGAATATACTCTCTTCATGAGGCTCAGTACAGGCAGACGTATATCTCATCACAACATCACAACACATGTCACAATTGCTGACAACCAAACCACAAAAAAAATCTCGTTCGAATCAACTTAACGTAACGTGGTGTTTGTCATGTACCACATGAGCATACCATGCTAATTGAGATATTCGTGGGCACACTTTTCACAATGGCACAAATAATGAGAGGCACAACCAGTGCCGCAAAACTTCAGCGCTGCGATTGAGGAGGCATGACAGAGATATTCGCCCAGTGTTTTGCTGCAATGCCAATCCAAAAAGTATCCACAACGCAGGTTCAAACACGAGCACAAATAACATTGCCGTACGTCAGATCAACACATCATGTAGAACATGCGGATGCTTCCTAGATGAAAACGACGTACAGTGGCAAGCACTCTGCTCACCGAAGGGTGTGTCCATGATTGCCCGTCAGCGAGAGGGTCGCATGTCAGACTGTTTCCTCACCAAATTCGTTTACATATCAATGCACTGATTTCAACCTTCAGAACAACATCACTTCATGACACTCAGAAGGCAGACGTAGGGTTCATCAACAACTGAAATCCAGTGCAAGGCCAGAACACGCAACTCTGAAATTGTGGACACATGAACACAATCCCCTTCGCCTTCAGTCGCGAAAGATGCCAACGTAATACGTGTCCTGTTCTTTGGCATGTTCCTTTGATCCAGGAGCAGAAGACACCAATTTCAGTGCGGCGGTGTGAATTGACACGGGGTGCTACACCTCCATTAGGCAGAGCAGGGCACCCAAAAGGCGGCACGCTCACGAAGCCAGACCTTTGTGCCCGCAAACGTCTGGTTTCCGTGACAACAAATGCACACGCAAACAACGCCAACATACGTCAGGTCGGACGAAGGGACAGTCGGAACTGTTGACTTCTCCATTCGGGTCCACGTCTTCCACGAGCATGTGAGGAGGGTTGCGCACAACATGTTCCAGTGGCACCTTGGTCCCGCGGATCGGTGCGTTGAAAATCAGTGTGTCGTCAAGGTCGAAACAGAGGTTCAATGGGGGCAGAATACGAGCGCTTGCCGACGGATCCTCCAACCAGTTGCACCTGCATATTTCGAGGAAAGAGCACTTACTGCTCGCACAAACCACAGCGTCGCAGAATTGTCTTCAGGGAAAAATTGCGCCGAAAACCCTGTCTCGTGCAAAGCCGTCACCACCTTTGCTTCGACCACACGACGACAATGGACACAAATGGAAGGGGCAAAATTGAGGAAAGCCGTGGGAGCCCGGGGTGACCAGGGGACTTACGCGGGACATGTATGGTGGGGTACATTTACTGTACCGACCCTCCTCATACAAAGACACTGCAGCTCCTTTTCCACTCCCGTAAACCCGTAAACAATGGTCAGAAAAACAAGGGAATCCCAGGGCTGAGGGGCTAGGGCTTGTTCACCCGCGGGTAGACATACGAAAATATCTAAACATTCAAAGTTGAACAATGGTACCACCTGGTAAAAAAATAACCGAAAACACCGAAGAAAATCCGGGCATTCAAAATTGGACAACGGTACTAGAGCAGGAGCAAATGAGACCACATGGATTACAGTTGGCGCTTGCGATGTCTTGCACTGGCTAAAAGCATCATCGCGTGCACCATTTCGAGGTGAGTACAAGAAAAAAAAACGAAAAAAAGACATGCAGCCAGGGCCGATTTGATTGTGCCAAGACCAAAGTGGCGGAGCAAAGTCATCCCCCTGCGGAGGAGAGTCATTCCCCTGGGCGAACGCCGTGTGCACAGCAATAACTTGCGGCGTGGGCAGCGGCGACAGTGCTCTCGCTGCCTCCCAACGGAGGCATGTACCGTTGTTATTTTTTCGGTGTACAACTAAGAACCGTTTTCACGCCAGAGAGAGAAGCGGCTCAATGCCCTTGTGTGACGCCATACAGTGTCCAAAAAAGCCAGGCAGTGCGTTGTCCACGACCAAATGTTGCACGGGCACTGCTAAGTTTCCGCGCATCCAATTTTCGTAAGCACACGTTGAGCGTTACAGCAAGGTGCGTGAGCTTCAGGTAGGACCGTCCAACCCACGGTGCAATGGTGTTTTGTCCTGGATCCAAAGGCGAGCTTTGCTATTATGGTAGGGGCTGAAGAGTAGTACCCTATGCGTGTGCAACGCTGCACAATTTTCCCGCTGGTGGGTGGACCATGATTGACACCGCTTATCCCCCTCTGCTTTTTGCTGCCCAGTTGCTCCTGTTATTCCACTGTTATTTGGTGTATTTGCCTTCTGTTGCACATTGCAATGTTGTTGTGGATTTTGTGCTGCTGGCTTGTTTCTGCAAGCACGTGTTGTTTTGTTGCATTACCCAGGAGTTCTGAGTACAACTGCCTGAACTTCAGTGTTCAAGCTGAATGTGTTGTCCAACGACAGCTTTCTGGTCACTGCGGCAGAAGTGGCGCGACCGCTGAATGGATCGAGATCCTAGGGCGGGCGCAGTGCTACACGGCTCAGGTCATACACAGGTGGCACATGGAGGAAGGTTTTTAGCTGAATATTTTTGCATGGTAGAAGTACGAGAGAAACTTGGTCAAGGTTAAAATAAGTAAACAGGCGCAGCAGTCATTTGCGGAGGGGTGGCTGGGACTGACTAAATGAAACAGGTTTCGGTTCGTAGTTGAGAGTGTGGGTTGGCTGAAACCGAACACCTTGGAGGCTGAAGCACTCGTGACCCTGGGCAAGTGCCTGAACGGAAAGTACTACAGCGCCAATATGCGGCAGTGCCCTGCGCAAAACTGTCGCATACCTGATAAAAGGCTCGTCAGCGAGTCTGTTTAACCAGAGAAAGCCAGTGCCTTCCAGCACAATGCAAGAGTGCAGCGATGGCACCGTCATGAAGAGCTGCTGAGCAACAGGATCCAATTCGCTGCTTGGTGAAAGCCTCGCCTCGTACTTCATTCCTGGTCGCCTGCGGTCACGCGCCAACAGCATACAAGTGTTGGCGCTCGCAACGTCAGTCGACAGGTGAGCACAAACTCCACAACGTCGAGTACTGCATACCAGGAATCGCTGAAATCCTTTATGAACAATATGGTCCAGTTTTCATTCGCTTCCAAAACAGGAATCAGCGGGCGATGCTCGTGGCTCACTTCCAAAGTCCAAGGCGTGAAGCCAAGGGGGAACCACAACAGCTTCAGCTCAACTTGCCTGTTCCAGGCACTTTGGAACTGATGTTCTGCGGAAGTTCTTTTGTGTCTCAAAGAACCTGAAAGGGCACAACAACAGGCGATACAGGTATCTGCGGCAAACCTAACAAGTATTGAGTAACGTTTTGTCACAAATCCGCATACCGGGGTTCGCCTTGTGGTGGGCGCCAGTACTTTTCGAAGTGCTCGGCGACCTTCGGTGCAAGCGGTCTTGTTTTTGGATTGCGTGCGAACTTGAACTGACGGTTTGACTGTTTGAAATATCTTGCAGATTGCGACGCGGCGAGGGTGCAGTATCCATGCTATCCGTATTCAGGGTCGCCATTCTATCCTATGAATATCACTGCAGAAAACACAGTAAATCTAACTTGTTTCCAATAAAATTTCTTTCTGGAGCTAGGCGCACGCGGCAATGCTCAAGGCCTGACGAGCTCTACCAATCTGCAACTGGACCGTACCGGCCAGGAGTGACATTAGGCCTATACGAAATCAAGCACGGTTGCGCAAATGCTAAAGTGTTATAGGTTGTCTGATAGCTCTCAACGATCGCAGCAATCATGTACGATGTCGCCTGCTGAATCGACGATGTTATGGATTGAACGATTTTGACGCTTCGTCGTGCTGTGCCATGTGCAACCTGGTCCAGTTTGGCTACAAATGTGCCACAGTACGGTCCATACAAACTTTTGCCCTGTGTTTTTGGCCATGGGATGTCGTTAATTACCTTACCCATTCGAGTATTGTCAGTACTACTATGTTATGTGTGGTACCATGAATTGGGGTTTGGCGTGTGCCTTGACAAACGCTGTGCCTTGACAAACGCTGAGCGTGCCGAATATCAAGAATTGGAAAACCCGGTAGGAGATGTGCCATTCATTTGAAGAAAGAATGGCACTTTGACAGCCCGCCAACAATGTTACAATGATGTGCACGGGTGGTATAGGGCACGCATTGAGCAGCTGTTTGCTTGGTTGTGGCACGCAAGATGAGGCAGAGGATGAGGCAGATGTGTGTGTGTTGTGTTGCCAGAAGCGCTCCACCGTCGCAGTTTGTGATGACTGTAAGGAGCACTATTGTACTGACGGTATTGACACCCACACTTGTGGGACCAATGTTGTTTGTTAAGTACAATACAGATGACAGTTGGAGTTGCTGAATTCACAGATCCTGCTTTATTTTGCAACGTGCTTTGCAGGGAAGGTGCGCAGTCCATCATGGTCTATTGGGGAGGCCTTCTCCATCAGAGGGTAAATCTCGGGCTGAAGTCGGGATAGTTAATAGAAAGGTAGCGCGCCGGGCGCGCGCCGGGCAAACATTCCCCCCATGATGCAAAACGGAACACAAAGGAGTAATGCCTTGAGCGGGTGGGGGGGGTGTCGTGGTAGAGATTGCATGTGTGTTGCTTCTATGAAAACACCCTGGCAATCAGGACCATATCAGGTGTAGGCAGATTGTTGAGGCAATAATGCTTTGTTGCTCATAGAATGCCACCGCCCCCCTTCCGGACACAATTTAAAACGGTGTTTGATGCATTCCCTCCCCAAGCGCCTCGCAAACGCAAACCTCGCAAGATCGACTCGCAAGACGCCGCGTTTCTGCTTTTCTGGCGCCTCGCTGACGGGTTTGCCCTGGGAGCACTGGGAGAGTACTGCTGTTTTTCTGCCATTATGCAGCGCTCCCCCCTCCCCGAGACGCGAGTCACGGAGCTGCTCCTGAATTACAGAGAGCACAGACCAGGGAGAGGGACCGCGGCACGAGTGCGGAAGCACCTGACCGCAGCCGTTGCGAAGCTTCTCCGCTGCCATCGGGACGCCCTGGCGCCGTGCGTGCAGCAATCCGGTTTGCTCCACCCCCTGGTGCCCATCGGTAAAGGCAGAAACGCGGGCGTGCCCAAGGTGGGACCCCAGCCGCAAGCGAGGGGCAGGGATGCGCAGCGAGCACCGCGACGGACAGAGCGTGCGAAGCCACGGCGACGCAAGAAAACCACAGGCCAGCCCGAACTCCCCGCCCACAACGCCGAGGAGACCGGGACACGCGACACGCGGGTACAGGCGCAGGACCCAGCACTGGAGTTTGAAGCCAGATGCCTGCACCTGTCGCAAGGGGTCGGGCCTGTGACCTTCCCTGTGGCGCCCCAGCCCCCCACATTCGCACTGCGCAAGCCAGAGCTGTGTTCGGGAGTGCCTGATGTAACTGTACCTGTAAAGTATAAGTCGTGCGAACTGAAAACGCCACCAGTCGTGAAGTGCAGGGAGGTGCTGCGCCAGGCGCTGCACCCTTTTAAGCCAGCGCAGCGCCACCTGGGGAGGTGCCTTTGTGTACTCTGCAAACTGACTGCATCACAGCCGAGTAGCATAGAGTTCGTAGCAATGCCAGAGTTAAGACGTGTGATACAGCAGTGGCGAGCCAAATACTGTGTGTCGGGGTCCACCGTGGAGGGAGCATTCGGGGAGCTGGACATAGAAGAGATGTTCCCGAACGTCCAGCGCTCAGAAGTGCCCACAGCAGTCAGGCAGTTTTACGCTGACGCATGTACGCGGGCCAACGCCAAAGCAGGGGACCTTGTTTTTGCGTTGCACCCTGGGGGCCTGAAGCAGCTAGATTGCCTGCGGCGGCCCCGCACACGTGACGCCTACATCTGCTATTCCATCACCGATATATATTGTATGTTAGCGATAGAGCTGCTCGTGAATGATGAGTTTGTGCACTGCACTTCCATTTTCCGCCAGCTGCTGGGACTTGCAATAGGAGGATGTATGTCCGCCCAAGGCGCGTCACTGGCAGTGCTGCACCGCGAACGCGCACTGGCTGAGCATACACTGCCCCCCATGGTGAGATACAGGGACAACCACCTCCTCCTCCTCCTGCGGGTTCAGGGCGAGTATGGTCCAATGGAGGAAAAACTGCGGGCTGCCATGTCCACACTCTCATCAATGATAGGAATGACCCTGAAAATCGAAAAACCTGGGACCTGTCATACCTTTCCTCGAAGCAACGCAATGCTTTGTTGCTCATAGATTGACTTTTATATGTCAAAGTGGAACAAAAGAAATTAATGCTTTGTGGCTCATAGATTGACTTTTATATGTCTTCTACATGGAAAGAACACGGATTTTGATACTCAGTGTTCCTGCTAAATACCCTTGTGGACGGTTTGGATTGAATTGTCAGCGATACTGCCCGCCCCCCCTTTGTAATCCCCCTCCCCCCCCCCCTATGGTGGGGGGGGGGGCGTCACTTTGACTTTTCTTTTGATAAGGAGTGGTTGTGTTGTGCTTTACTGTTTTTTTGTCTGCTGGTGCCCACTATCACAGTTGACCCCCTTTCTCGTTCAAGCACAAATGTCCGCCACAGGCGATCATGTCAGGTACCCCTCTCGCAGCAGGGGTGCTCCACTGTTGGGAACTCTCATTGGGCCCTCTACCCTCTAGACCTGAGTTTCTGAACAGGGCCGTGCTACGCCGACCCCGGACCTGCATTGTGCGACAGATGCTCATGAGTGCAGTGCCTGCATGGGAGGTAGGGTAGGAATTACTTAAACGTTCAATACCAGGGTAGTTCCAAGGTTGTGGACCATACTACAGTGGCGCAAGAGTTGGGAATCAAGTGGTACGGTTCTGTGGTGCACCTCCTCCCTCCCCTCCACACCCCTATGGGGGGGACCGGCGTGACATTGGCCGGGCTGGGATTACAAGGGGAGCAGGGGGTAGTGGGTAGCGTTCACACAGGGATACCATTGACAGGATAATTGGCTGTCCTAAGCAACAAAACAAGAAGAGGTGTACCGCAACCAAGTGTGGGCTCTTAAAAATGGAGGCAAGCCCCCCCCCCCCATCGCCGTGGCAATAATGGCCACGACCCTTTTTGCTGTGCTATGACCACACGTGCCATGTGGATGGCAAGCATTCACAGACAGTTGCTAAACCCGTGTCTGTAGTCTCGGTGCTCTCTGTCACGCCAATTGCAAATACCTGCCACGCAGTGATGAGCCTGGCTCAGTGGATGTGGATATTTTGCTGCTTTGTGGCCCTCTGCAACATGCATCCCTCTGCCCCTCTGTCTGTGGCCTTCAAGCCAACAGGGCATGGACGCGATGCCGTCTTGCAGTACCAGGCGCGGGGTATTTGGCATTCGCACTGGCTTTTGATCGAACAGCATAATGTGAACGGAATCCTGTTCTATCCGTTTGGGCCCCTAAAGTCTCAGCTGCTTCCAGTGCTCTTGTCTCAAGCTCCTCCCCAGAACTGGAGCTGCATCGATCAAATGCACGTCGTTCTGACACAGGAACATGAACAGGACTATGTGACTGTGTCGCGCATGCGACCAGTTGCGCCAGAAAAAAGCCGCAGATCCCGAAGTTGCCTGTTCCAAAGTTGATTTGAGAAATGCTCTTCTGTTTCTGTCAATGAAAATTCTATTTTCTGGTCTCTTTTTCTTTAATAGTGCTTGTTTGATTATTTGCGCTGTTTACGGCGTCATTTTCCACTATGATAGGCAACATGCGCTTTCCTATGTTGATCTGATTGTGTGCAAAACTGTCCGCGACCTGCTAGTACTTGGATAATGAAGGAATGTCACGAAAATCGGGACCACGTGTGTTCTGTTGAGTAATGCAACGTCAAGAGACACTGTCACTTGTATTTGCGCACAACGCTCGCATGCAGGTTCATGGCCATCCGAAGAGTGCTTTCTTCTGTGTCTTCGTTTGCTCACGCCGCCTAGCTTCGCTAGAATTCATCGACAACAAACAGGACCTTGACTACGGCCCTATTACTTTTGTTGTTAATTCTCGAGCTGTGACACAACCATGTCTACCGTCCAATGCCATCGCTGCCACGTCTACGGCCACATGTCATACCAGTGCCCCAGGAAGTCTACTCAGGGATCGCCACATCAGCCCTCTGCTCCTGCACCGTCACTTTCTGGCCACGCTGGACAATGGGATAGCGGTAAGCCGAAGATTTGGTGTCCCTACCATGAAGCTTGGGGCGCTCATGAGCCCCAAGATTGCCGCAAACGCAACCGTGCGCCGCCTGGCAACAGTACCCTGTCTATGACACCTCCCCCACCACCCTCAGGATCGCCCCCACCACCGACATGGCACATGGATATCCGTGAACTCATCGCTGAATGTATGCCTGAATCTGCCAATCGAATTCGGCTTCTCAACTGTCCTCATGGTATCAAGCTTACGTTTCCACGTGACACCACCAAGACAGATATCGACTGGGTACGCACTAACGTTACTGGCCTTACACGAGTGTATCAGGAAGGACGTGTCCTGGTCTTTGGTCTTGCTGACGCAGATGCCCAACGTGCCACGTTTGATCGATTTAAGATGCTGCGTGATGGTGATAAACCTATCACCGTGGAGTACATCGGCGATGCGCCGTCCGCCGTCATTAGTGGTCTGAATCTGAAACCTGCTGGTCTTACGTTGGCGCCTGCACCGACCACTCCTAGCAAACCACCAGCATCTCCGCAGCTTTCCAACTCACCGTCAATCCCTGGAGATGTACCTATGACTGACACGCCATACGCTACCGAGGCCCGTTTCCAAGCTATTGAAGGCAATATTCAAGCGTTGAATGGAAAAATTGACGGCCTTGGCGGCCGTATGGATAACATGGCTAGTGACATTGTCAAGCAGCTTGCCGCTGCACGAGACCAAGACCGTTCAGAACGCGCTGACATGGAGACACCACCAGCAAAACGTTTTGCTGCTGCAGGTCATCCTGATTCCTTTCTCCCTAGACCAAATGAGCTAGCCTGCCCGGCCATCGGGAATGCTATCGCCTTCCCCGTGAAATGCTGCATTGTGAACAGAGAGAGCCACGCTATCACTGTTGTGAACGTTGCGGACGCCGTTACGGCTGGCCCTGATGGACAACAACTTGTCCGCATTACTCCCTTGGACACCAAGGGCACTTTGCATCCAGAGTTTGCTACTACTATCACTACCAACTGCCTCTTTCTCCCTGATGACGCCACAAGATACCAAGCTGGTCTACAGGCCCTTGCAAAATAGGCACGGCGGGCTGAAGGCCTCTGCCCACACACTTCGCTGCTCGATCTTTGATGCGGTTGCGCGTGTACACGCATCAACCACGATTCGTTGCATCTTACACATTCTCAGCGCGAATTTCTACACCTGTGGCATGTTCCACGCTGCCATTGGTCATGCCCATTCTGGTGCGCCTACTTTCCCCTGTCTGTACCCGACGCCACGTCCACGCTGCAGGACATGCTACACCAGCTGCAATCGAAAAACCCACTGCTCCGCGTGGCTGGTACTCTGAAATAGCCTGCTTGCGGAGCGAGTTACAACGTCAAGTTCGGAATCTCAAAGATTGTCTCCGCGAGATGCGCCGCGGGGTACCCCAAGCCTCTCACCGACCCTTCGAACTGGGTTCTGAATTCCCAAACCATACACCGTTTATACCTCATTGGGCGCGAACATTGTACCGTTACCCTTTTTGGCGACCGTTTTGGGAACGCTTCATGCTCCGACTACGGAAATCACAGTGGGCTAACGTTACCCACTTGGATTGCATTCATTTTCTTCGTACTTTGTACCGCTGTTTCGATGAATCTACATACACTCTGGCACACACTCTCACAGCACGCACACCCCTGCACAAATCTGCACATCGTGCCACCCCACCGCGGTTTCTGCCGCGGCACCGCGCCAAGCTCATGCAGGGGCTCCGCCTGACTTTTGGTTGCACCATGGATCTGCATGTTCCTCTGCTTTACCGATCTCCTATGCCTATACACGCCTACTTTGGCCAATGCAATCACTTCGTGACTAGCAACTGCTGCACATTGCCTAATGAATATGGGTACATCTCCGGCGTCTATGCGCCCCATGATTGGGATGACCCACCCGAGTTGCAAGCTTTCCTCCGCACCCTGCGGGATGCCGTGTTTTTCGGCGCGGCAATGCCCATCCGTGTTGTTTTCTTCCTTTCCACGATCCGGTACCACACATGGGCGGAATTACATGCCCTACCCCTCACACATACCATTGTTGGTCATGGGCAACCACGCTCTTCTCCCCATGAGATGATGCTCGTTGTCGTACAAAACGCCACTGCCGTGGACACGTGGCCTATGAACCAAGCTCTTTGCACCGCGCACCTACACCCCACCCTGACGAAGATGCATATGCTCCCCGTGACCTTGCCTCGTCATCTCAGCTTGACACACGTCCCCGACATGTATGAGCATGCGCGACTGTTTCGAACTGACCACCCCCTCCCCAACATCATACTTACTGCACACTGCAATGGCACACACCAGTTCTGGGACACCTGGAACCACGAGATGCATGTGCGCCGTGCCATGCTGGCACGGAGCACGCTGTCGTGGCCCGACTTGGTTGCCTCCTACCATCGATGCAACCGGGTACTCCCCTTTGCACCGCAAAAGTGGCTCCGCCGCCTATGTACCCTCATTGACTGGCGGTATGCGCATGCACTGCAAGGGGAAGGCCAGTGGCTCTATGCTATCTGGAACCCCCTCGATGGACGTATCTATTGGGGCCAAACGGGCGCCATCGGCGATGCCAAATGTATCATACAACGCTTTCAGGGCGAAATGGCCTCAGCGCGCTCATGGCGCAAGCTTTACCGAGGTAACACGAAGGGACCCACGCTGTTGCACGTGATGCACCTACTGGGCCCAGAGAACTTTGTCGTTATCCCTGTACGAAAGTCCACACGATATGCCCTCGATGCACTGGAGAGCCATTTTATCCGGCATGAAGTGCCTAACCTCAATGATCGTAAGATGAGGAAGAAGAATTACTATCGGTTCCTTGTGCGAGGGGACATGTTACGGAAATTGGCCAACTCTGAGATCACGAACCCTGAACGTTGGCACCGCCTGCCTACGCTGAAACGACTAACCATCCACCCAGGGGATGCCGTGCGCATCCTCACTGCAGCATGCAAAACCCTACCCCGTCCAGACCTTGTACCCCTGCAACAGAAGCTCATCCCATACGTCCGACGCCACATTGGCGTGAGTCTACCACCCACACTCCCCCTCCCCTTACCCACACAAAGCAAGCGGGTGTGTCGACAGGTCCGGTATGCTTTCCGCACGTTCTTGAAGAGGACTCGATTACCCCGTCTGATTCAAGGCTACTTGGTTGTCATGCTGCGCGTTGTGCCCAGCCCCGTATGCAAGTTGGGACGCGTTTTGATCGAGTCTCACATCCCTCACTCTATCTCCGACATGTCCACCATCCTACGTGATGAGGCATGTTGTGGATGCCATGGCCCCCCCCGGGACTCACGTTCATGCCAACGCCAACTTCTCTTTCACCCCGGCCAGATGCGTGCAGTGTTCGGAGCCGAGCACACCCCGCTACTCACCACTTGCGCCAACGCATACACCCAGCCAGGCTCGGTCCTGATACACACCCGCGCGCGACACAACCTGCGTGCCGTTTGCAGGAAAATACCCAAGACACGCCCGTTCCCCTTCAAAAGTTTTTCGGCACATGTTCACCGCTTGTTGTCGGCAGACGCACGGGACCGTTCTAGGAAAAGCCTGCCCTCCGCGCGGGATGTTTGCGATTTTCGCACCGCACACCCCCAGCATAGAGCCGTCACACTAGACAAAAACACACTATGTTTTGTCGTTGTATGCTACGCCTTCTGGCCCCGGATCTTTTTAAAAGCGTACCATGACCGTCTTGAATACTGCCATCACTACCCTGCGGCCACCGCAGACGTTATGCAGGCTGTCCTGGTCCTGTACTATGTCATAATATGCGCCACCCTCCCTGTGTTTAAGCGCGTGCAACCGCGTACCTCCATGCGCACGAAACTAAACAAATGCCTGCCATGGGCAGAAGGACTTCGCCTACCCCCACTAACGTTGCAGGCACCCACACCGGGCTGTGCTGCTGCCTACGATGCCTTCCGTGTGGAGGCCTTCTCCCTGGCTGCCACTTGGTATAACGACCTGTCACAACGTGCCCGTGCACGGGGCGCTGGCCCCCCTGATGCACTACACACCTCCCCACGGGCACAACGGTCCTAGAAAGTGCCATCCACTACCAGTACCCTGAAGCAGAAATCCGTTGCGCGTGTCAACCCTGAAATACCCCTCCGGGTAGACCAAGTGAGCACCCGGGAGATATTCCAGCACGCCGGCCGGCCCATGGCGCCCACACTGAAGCAAGGGGGCCGCATGGTCCAGCTCATGGAGCGTGCCTATACCCTTAGCTTTGTCACACTTAATATCTTGGATCAGCGCCACCTGATCTCGGGGTTTAATTCATTCAGCCTGCTCGGGAATTTTTCCGGGAGCATAATATCCCTGTTGGTGCGGGAGAGCTCGACCTCTCACGCATGTTCCCCTCCCTAAAACGTGATCGCATCATCGACGCCCATAAACGCCTGGCGGCACGCTACGCTAAAATGTGCCACCTACACCGAGGCACAAAGGAACTGCATTTTTCCGTTGCTAGAACCAAGGACAAAAAACTTGATGCCATTGGGATGAAAGGCACCAATTGTTGGCGCATCTTCTCCATGTCGGAGGCACGTGATATCATCTTTGCCGACCTTTTTCTCAGCGACTTTTTCTGCATGGGGGACACATGTAACCGACAGTGCGAAGGGGCCGCTATCGGCGGATACCTCTCCGCCCAAAACACCGACATCACTCTGATGGCGGCCGAAGCGGATGTGCACTGGGGATCCACACTACCGTCCCGTGTCAAGGTCGCACGCTTTCGTGACAACATCATGTTTTTCTGTCCACTACGTGAAGTGCAGTTCTCGGCCCGTCAGCTCACCCTGTTCCTCCAAGACATCTATCATATGGAACTAGATGTGGAACAACTGGGTAGGAGTGTCACCTTCTTAGAAGTCCAGATCGAGTGTCGTGGCTGCGACATTCATTATGGCCTGAAGAATAAAGTCCTTCTAGGTCACATGACTACCCAGCCCACTATAAAACGTTACCCCCATCCGGGTGGCGACCTGGCCTCCTTTACTGTGCGCGGTATGGCCCACGCTATTGCCCTAAAGTCCCTGCAGATTGCCAGCTCATCAGCCTGGGTTGAATCGAACTTTGCGCAGTCATCTTGGGAACTGTCGCAACTCTACCCCACGTCATGGTGGGAGGAGTTACTGAGACAACAGTATCGCAAAGCCCAGGGCGTCGTCCCCTGGACAACACTTAAGGAGCAGCTCCTGTGGTTTGCGCCCGTGCCACCAAAGTTTGTGTTACTCGACCCTGATGCACCCCTGCCGACGATACCCTTGAGAATGTTTGATACTGCCTCCTTGCGCACGCACATGCACGCGTCCGTTCCTCTGTTGGGTCTGAGGGATGTGTACGATGCACCCGACATCTATGTCCCCCCCGACTATCGTACCTCACGACCCCAGCATGTCTGCCGTATACCTAAGATCCGTCGGCCCCCCCCAGAGCGACCCCGTACCCCTGAAGCGCCGCGCCCACGCCGGCGAAGGCCTGTATTTGATGCTACCCCTGCAGCACAGCCCTCCATCTCTGCACACGCCTGGGGATCATTGTGGCACCGGATTAGTGCCTTCTTGAACCCCCTCCCGGCGCAACGCCTTGCGCTCACCTGTCGCTTTGCATTACTGTGTGGCGCGCACGCCCTCCGTGGACATCAGCGCCTGTCGCAGGATGACCCCAGCCTGCCTCACCTTGCCCCCCTGTACTGGCGCCTCTCCACCCTTGCCCGCCGGGTATTTTCAGTCATCTCTTACCACACAGTACTCGCCTCCATTCATGCCCTGCATCGCAGTGTACCCTGTGAGCTCCTCCACATCGTCAGCCAGTACGCCTCCGCCCATGTGCCATGTCACCCCATGATCCTGTACCTGCCCCTGCCCCCACCCCCCTCCAAGAAACGCCCCCGAGTCCCACCACGGGAGCTGCAACACATAAACCTGGATCTGGTCCTCCCCACTGGACGCAGGTCTCAGGCCCCCGACCCCCCGGGGGCGCTGAACAGGACTATGTGACTGTGTCGCGCATGCGACCAGTTGCGCCAGAAAAAAGCCGCAGATCCCGAAGTTGCCTGTTCCAAAGTTGATTTCAGAAATGCTCTTCTGTTTCTGTCAATGAAAATTCTATTTTCTGGTCTCTTTTTCTTTAATAGTGCTTGTTTCGTTGTTTGCGCTGTTTACGGCGTCATTTTCCACTATGATAGGCAACATGCGCTTTCCTATGTTGATCTGATTGTGTGCAAAACTGTCCGCGACCTGCTAGTACTTGGATAATGAAGGAATGTCACGAAAATCGGGACCACGTGTGTTCTGTTGAGTAATGCAACGTCAAGAGACACTGTCACTTGTATTTGCGCACAACGCTCGCATGCAGGTTCATGGCCATCTGAAGAGTGCTTTCTTCTGTGTCTTCCTTTGCTCACGCCGCCTAGCTTCGCTAGAACACATTGCCCGGACAACACGCGAGTGTGGGCCCTGATGCCTCATGGTTGGCTGGACAGCTTTGATCCAGCCCCACAATTCACGAGCGAGCACCATCTCTTGCATGCCTTTTATGCTTTCTACACAAGTCCTTTCCAGAAAGCACTGGTTATGGTGGTGGATGGGTGTGGCCCCAAATCTCCCACTGGAGGATGTGAGTCGTCGGTGCTGTATACAGCTTCAAGGAGGGGGACCGTGGAATTGCTGGCCAATGAGACCGTCTTGGTACTGTTCGACTGGGAAGGTTGTTTGAGGCGTGTGGTTACAGAATGCCCAGGGAATGTCCCGCCACAGCCCCCATGCCCGCCACAGCCCTGGGCCATCTAGGGTCTGTTTTTCCTAACATCCCCGAGCAGCCTGCGCATGCTATGCAGCCTGTGTTGGCCTTGAAGCCGTAGGTGCCTTGAAACCGTAGGCGCGCACCTTCTGCACCTGCCCATAATTTCCGAAATCCCCGCCCCTCCGGACCAAATTTTCCGAGATAGCAGCCCCCCCCCCCCCCCGCCCCCCCGCCCAAAAATTCTGAAATTACGCGTCACCCCCCCTCCCCACCCGCCCAAAATTTTCGAGATCCCCCCCCCCACCCCCCACCCTCCCAAAGATTACAAAATTGCGTGCGCCCCCCCCCCGCCCAAAATTTCAGGGGAGGCCATTTCTACACGGTAGGGGTTCTTGCTGAACCCTACAAAATGTTGTACTCCACACAGCCTCTCCTACAATGGCAGCAAGTGGAGATCCTGAGGTGATTGATGTCGATGCCGAAGACGTTATTATGGATAATAGCAGTGTGGAGCTTTTGATTGGCCTTTTGGACCGATTCTAACCAAGGGGGGGGGGGGGGCTGGGGGGGGGGGGGTCACCACCTCACTGCGGTGGCTTCCAGCCACGGCTGGCCAAATATTTGTCACAAGGTGTCATGAGGAAAAACATTGAGTTTTGCGGCTTCTAGCCACGGCCGGACCAAATATTTGTCACAAGGTTTCATGAAGAAGTGTGGAAAAACATTTCGTATTGTCTATGGGACACAATGTGATTGATCGGACTTTTTTGCATGGCAATTGGTATGCTTTTGCTTGCTTGTTCCAGCACAATCGAAACAAATTTTTCAAGAAGTTTCATCGCTATGTGCCTTTGAGTTGCATCATGCATGTTGCAACATGGGACATCACACTGTACACATTTTTGAACAAATCAAACAAAATTTTTTTCCAAGATCTTGCATGAGCAGTTCATTTACGTTTTGTTGCATATTTAGTGGGTTCGCCGTCAAACAATTTTTTTGCAACAAGTCCACGCTACCCAGTACCCATTAGTATCCACTGCCATATTGCATGTTTGTTTTAAATTGCATGTCACTTTGTAGGACAAAAAAATTTTCAAACACGATTCATCACTCCTTCCATACCATTGGTACGCATATTCCACCACATCACAAGGTGTCGCTTAATTGAACGTTATTTTTTTAAAGACGGTTTTTTTTATTTTTCTATTCAAGAACGATAATTTGTTTGTGGTTGCGTGGCAACCAAATTTTGATGTACCATTGTTTGTCGGCTTGCATGTTATCGTAGGAGCTCCGTACATCACCGGGTGCGCTTTTTTATGGGTCAATCATGTCTCGGACCAATGTAATCAACTCGGTTTTCTCGTCTTGCTCGTCTTCATTCGCAATTTGTATTCTCCGGATCCATGAAGAGTTGAAGAGTTGAAGGTCGGGGTCGGACAATGTGAGGCACATGAACTCGACAACATGGATCCAAGTGCCGCCGCCATCTTGCTCATAAGGGAGTAATCTCTAGATTGGCTGGGGCTTATACATATGGCCAAGATGGCCGCTCCAGACCAAATCTAGAGTGTACATACTCAGAATTTTTGCAGTTGTGCTGTTTCTTGGCCTGAAGCCGTCGCAACCGGCCCGTGCCCAGGTGGTTCGATTCCTTTCTCTTTTATTTGTACCCTTTCTATGCCTCCTTCAGTGGTGGCTGATTTCGACGCGCTCGGCATGGGGTTATAGGCCATCCTCAGCCAATAGCTCCTGAGTGTTGGTGCTGACTGTGGTGTAAACTGGTTGGAACAGTGTATCCAATGGTCCATCCTTCCTCAACCTTCAACCCTAAGCATCAGTTTGAAAAGAGGTCCCCCCCCCCCCCATTACGCAACGGGCGCCCTGCCCACAGCAGGGGCCTGCCAAAGCAAGCACCCGGCACCGAACGGTATAAACAATCTCAACCAAGTACTGCAGCCAAAAGCTGGACGCTGATCCCGCTGTCTTTGGGTACGGTTTCCATGCAAATAAGGTGAAGAGTATTGCGTTGTGCTCACCCATTGCCTGTGCATGCATCTGTTGTATGTCCCCTGCATGAAGTGCTGATGAATTGGGTTGTGCTTGCCCTTTGGGTGTGCCCACGGGTTGCAGAAATG
Organism: Eutreptiella sp. 'Long Island Sound 2002'; assembly: GCA_964036045.1. Classification (NCBI taxonomy): domain Eukaryota; phylum Euglenozoa; class Euglenophyceae; order Eutreptiales; family Eutreptiaceae; genus Eutreptiella; species Eutreptiella sp. 'Long Island Sound 2002'. The sequence goes on along the minus strand of OZ038380.1, from coordinate 20,700,264 downwards.
GTGCCTTCTTGTGGGTTCCTGAAAATTTCTACTAGCCGCGGCTAGCCGCGGCTAGAGGGGGGGGGGGGGGGGCGGGGGGGGGGTCACCGGTCACCTCAGAACCTCCAGCCGCGGTTAGAATCGCTCCTTTGGATGACGTGGCTGTCACTAGTCTCGACAAGGCGCTGGAGCCCCTGAATGGTTTGCACTATCCGTTTCCAGGAATGAAGAAGCACAAGAAATTTGAAATTGGTCTTATCCGAGACACAATGGCTGAGTGCAAGAGGTTCGCCCGTACAGTGCCGGCAGATGTAAAAAATTGCCTCGAGACAGACGAGATTGCTTCCACAAGGGTATTCCCTCCACGTTATCCCTCTTGTAGCGACACAAAAAAGTCTTGCTAAGTGTTTCACATGCATGTGAAAATGCATTTTTGCCATCTAAAAGGCATTTTTGCGCGTTGCAAATGTGAAAACACGATGGAAAATGCTGAAATGCGTACATCAATTTGTCACAAAGCCCAATGCACCTTTGCCCTATGCGCCTTCTTTGCTTGTGTTTGCTCTCACTTAACTTCACGCACCTTTACCAAGGAGATAGTGTATTTCAGACACTTAGGGACACTTTTTGGTGTTGCAGCGCTGGCTGCCACCACAATCAACCCAAAGCAAACACCAGTGTGGGGCCTCAAGACGGACACTTGTGGGCTGCCTCGTGCATGCACATACACAACACCACACTAGCTACTACTTCAAGTCCCGAAACGCGTGTGTTCACACTTTGAGCACATGTTTGGTCATGTTATGTTCTTTTGTTTCATTGCCCTGTGTCGGGTGCGCCTGTTGTGCCCACATTGCACGCATGCCGCCCAAAAGGCATGTTTTTTCTCCGTTTCCGGGGGGCTGGAGGTGCGGACAGTGTCCTAATGGTGCCACAATATATTTGATACCCCCGGTCTACAGTAGTTGATGTGAAATTTTGCATGACCCGTGACAGTCAACGGACACAGGGGTGCATTTGGGAAGCATTAGGGGTGCATTCTTACCTTCATGCGCTCTTCACATACAAGTTTGTGATATTGTTGTGTGTGGTGCTTCATCAAAGGTATCAAAGCAAACAGTTTCCTGATTTCATACAAAATTTCGCATCAATTCACAACATCAAACAATTCGGGGGTGCCATACTACTGAAAGGCAAAAATTCATGCAAATTTTCATATCTATTACAATTTTGGGACAATTTGATGTGATGTTTTGGGTGATCTTACCACTTCCATCCCGAATTTCGTATGCATCGGGAAGAAAATTGGCTGTTCAAGTGCCCTGTATTCAGGGTCCCTGCTATATCTGCACAGTCTGTGAGGCCCTCAAGGGCCTCGTGTTCGTAATGCAAAATATGCTTTACGTTGCTATTTCGATTTCCACCAATTTTTGAGGGAATCTGGCTGTGAAAGGCCGTTTACAGCGTCTGAATTTCAAATTGCTCATTTATGCATATGGGTGTATTTGGGGGGGTGTTCTGCCGCCCCAATCAGGGCAGGTGTTTGGCTAACAACCTCAATGTACCCCCACGGCCGCCCAGGGGCGCGTGACCTCACCGTGGTGCGGGGGTGAAACTAGGGGGGGGATCTCCCGGTGTAACACGCAACCTGAGGGACGACGCAGCATCAGCTACGGCGGCTAGGTCGCGGGGTCACGTGCCCCACCCCTCGCCCGCCACCGTGGGGGAGCCACGATGGTACAGGGTGGGCTCCACCGGGGGGGTGGCGGTTTGCGTTGTCACATAAAGAAACGCGAGAGTGATAAACTCAAGCGGCAGGAGGCTGAACGCCAGAAGACCCAAACACCCACCAAAAACCCTCAGAATGGGGATAAAGGTGGTAAAGGAGGTGGCAAGGGGGGTGGCAAAGGTGGACCCCCTAATCCCCAGAGGCGCTCATCAGCGCCCGTGGCTACACCCCCTCCTGCTGCTACATCCCCTCCTGCCGCAGGTGATCCCAAGAAGCGCCCACAGGGGGATAACGCTACCCCTGAGGGGAATAACTCCAAGAAGAGGCGATTGGCCTGGATGGCCAGGTCCCTCATAGCTGCAGGGGTGGATGTCAAGTTCCCTGATGAGGAGTAGGGGGGCGGCTCCGAAGAGGAGGACTTGGTTTTCTGGATCCTCGTGAAAATCGGGGATCAAGTTTTTCGAGCGGTGCTTGACACCGGTGCAACACTTTCCATAGTGGCCCGGCGCCTGCTAAAGACTTTCAAGAAAACTAAGACCGTGGCCATAAGAGTAGGGGATGGGCGTACCATCCATTCCTTGGGGGGGGTCGATGTGACTATATGCTTGGGCGACGAAACCGTGACCCAACACTGCAGAGTGCTGGACACCGACGCCTTTGACATCGTCATTGGTACAGACTTCCTACGAAGAAACCCCCAGGTAAAAATGCTGTCTCTCCAGCACCCCTATTCTTTGCACTGCGACTTTGGCAGTGGGCTGTTCTCCGTACCTTTGGAGCTGTCAGGACGAAAAGAGTCTGGGCTGCGCTACGCATCCAAGACTAACTATCGTACTGAAAACTACCAATTGGCCCGTCACGTTCTTGAAAATGGACTGGTGGCCCTTCAGGTAAACCTGGATGAGATCCAGGTGGAATTGTTTGCGAGCCAACAACAGCATATCATGCAGTTGTACTGCTCGAAACAATTGAACAATGCTTTCCGTTTCTTCTGGAAAGCAATGGGCCTAGCGTATGCTAACCCTCCCTTCTCCCTGCTCGCGAAGGTTCTAACCAAAATCGCTTATGAGGGAGGAAGGGTTGTCATGTGCACCCCTGACTGGGGCTGCTCTTTTGAACACGCTTACTGGCGCCGTATGCTAGATCGAATGACCGTGGGAAGAGTGCAACTCCCCGACGGCCCCATCTATGTGCCTGAGGACTCTGCAGGCCCCTGAGTGGGCCAGTTTCCTGTCCATCGTTGATGGATCTCTCAATCCTGTACCCCTGTGTGACCTAGACCAGGTGCTATACTGAAAGAGGTCATGGCCGAAAATCGTGGCCTGACCCTTTCTGATCTCAAAAATCGCTCGCCTGAGCACCTATCTGCCACACTTACAGGGTGTGAGTCTCCCGATGGCTATCTGGAACCTGCAGCTGTAAAGGAGGATGCTGACGACCAACTGTCTGAGATCGCCAGCACTATTCCTCCTGTTGATCCCAGCTGTGTTGACCTAAAACACAGTGCCTTCCTAGCCCAGCTGTTGCTGGAGGAGGTAGATCTAGAGTCAACCTCTGAGCCCGCTTCCCCTGTTGGGAAGCCAGTGCTACACATGCAGCCTATGCACACAGGTGAACCCGTGGCCCGGATTGCTGATGCTCTGGCGCGGCCTGCTTCTAATAACATGCCATTGTCTGAGCATGACACTCAGGAACTCCGGCGGCTGTTGTACCTGAAGGCCGAAGGTATTGAGCGCCAAGAGCGGCTGCAATACCTCCGACAGACCTGGAAACCCTCCATCTGGTCTGAGGAGGACGATGATTCCTATATGCTGCCTGATCCTGAGATACCGCTGGTGTATTCTCTGCACTATGGGCAGCAATGTTCCCCTGAATGGGACGATGGTTCTGTGCCTGCCGAAACTGCTGATCGGCAGAAAAAGAAAGAACATGGAAAGAGCAACCTCCATGCTGAGGAGGATTTCCTGCAGAAACTTGAGAGTCTTAACCTTGACCCCCGACTGAAGAAACTGCTGATAACCTATGAGGAGGTATTCGGCGCCTTGCCGCCCCCCCTCTCTTGTAAAAAACTGGTCCAGATGGACCTGAAACTGAAACCTGAATTTGAAAAGACGCGAGTGAGGCGTCGTCCCTATCCCGCTCCACAGGAACAGGTTGAAGAAATCGAGCGTCAGATCCAGGAATGTATTGATGCTGGCCTCGTTGAAGAATATAAGAAGGGGGACTACCCCCATCACTGCAGTCCCTGATTCCTGGTTGCCAAACCAGGGTCCACTGCCCTACGACTGGTTGTTGACTATGGTGAGGTCAACAAGAAAACCCAGAACCACTCAGGCAGTATTCCTAACATGGAAAATACCCTGGAGCGTATTGCCAAATGCAGGTACAAGACCAAAATGGACAAACGCTCTGGTTTCTGGCAGGTGGACCTAACCGCCGCAGCTCAGGAGCTGCTGGCTTTTATAACCCCTAAGGGCCGTGTCTTTAAGTGGAAGGTTATGCCTTTCGGGGTGGCTAATGCCCCAGCGCTCTTCCAAGAGCTAATGAACAAAATTTTGTACATACTGAGGCGCAGGCCTCTAGTATAGGAGTTGATTTCTCGGGGTGCAGAAATGGAGGCCCACATCGACGACGTGAGTTTGGGTACTAATACCCAAGAGGACCATGCATGTCCTTCTTCTCCTTGAATTTTTCATTGTTTGTCAAGAAAACCATCTCCGAATCAAACTCGAAAAATGTGAGTTTATGAAAGAGGAGATGGAATATTTGGGTTTCGACGTGGGGTATGGTTGGTGGAAACCAGCCGCATCTAAGATGCAGCCCCTACAGGACATGCAGATGCGCGATGACCCTAAGAAGGGTCTACACGACGTGAGGAGTTTTGTGGGCGCCTGTAATTTCTATCGGCGTCACATCCACAATTTTACTTACTCCTCTGCCCCCCTCACTGACCTAATCAAGAAAACTACTCCCTGAAGGTGGACCGCCAGAGAGGAAGAGTGTTTCCAGGAGTTGAAGAAGAAAATTGCCTCCTCCAACCGCCTGGGAGTACCCCGCCCTAAGGGCGAGATAGTCCTGATCACTGATGCCGGTGATGTAGGGGGGGGTGGTACGATCTACCAATGGCAGGAGCTTAACCCCGCTGAACTAACCCACTGCCATTATCGTACTAGTGGACTGAACCATGATGGTTCGTTGAAACATGACTATCCTACCAGTGAGTGGCGGCTGGTGCCACTGGGACACTGGAATTGGAAATGGAACCAAGCGCGTTCCAATTACAGCACCTATGACCAGGAACTCCTGGCCGGTATGTTGGTGCTTTCGTCACAATCCCGACTCCTGGGATCTAACCCTATTGTCTGGCTGTGTGACCAGGAACCTGTGAAGTCTTTTCAGAAGGGCCCACCACCAGAGAAAGCAAAGCTAAAGCGGTGGTGGACTTACCTGAGCCAATTCAGGCTGACAGTTCATCATATCCCCGGAATAAAGAATGAACTGTCTGACTATATATCGCGCAACAACTTCGATGCGCTTATAGGTGAGAGCTCTGAGGCGCTCGCCACAGAGGCTTTCCAGCGTATGGATGTCCAGCTTGACCTGTCCATGCGCACTGCTGGAATCCTGGAGGGTTGGAGTCTAAACGACTATCAGTCAGAGTATAAAGAAATTCTCCAAACCCTCAGCACTAGTCTCGAACCCCGTGTCATTGACGGGCACCAGTGGTATAAAAACAATCAGTACCTCTTCTACGAGGACCGAATTGTGGTGCCTGAGGCACGACTGGAGGGGTGCCTACAGTGGTCCCATCTCAGTTCTGGTCACAGTGGCGCTAATCGCTCAGTGGACTTCTTCCGTGAGTGTTTCTACTCTAGTCAAACCCTGACTGAACTGAGGTCGCGTATGCAGACCATTGTGGATGCTTGTGGCTGTCATGCCAGCAAGCAGAGCGACAGTAGGGATAGGGGCCTGATTTCCAGCTTACCCATACCCTATTGTGCTAACTCTCTTCTCTACGTGGATTTCATCCACGGCCTACCACGCTTCGGCGGCTATGATAGTTGCCTAGTGGTCACCTGTGGCCTATCTCGCTTCACCCGTGTGTTCCCTTGCAATAAGAAAATCACAGGTGAGCAGACTGTGAAAATGTTGGTCGAACAATGGTTTGAACCCTATGGAGCACCTAAGCAGGTGCACTCTGATGAGGATGTACGCATCCGCAGTGACACTGGGTGGTACAAACGAGTGCTAAATGCCCTCAACGTGGAGGTAACCACAGGTGTGCCCTATACCCACACGTCTAACCCTCTCTGTGAGAGACAGAACCGTGTGGTGGAGCAAAACTTAAGAATCCTGATGAAACACGAGCGTACCAAGGACTGGGTACGCCTATATAGTGTCCTGGGCAGTGCTGACCATGAACTCACAGCGGAGCTCCTCTACGGGTTTCACCCCCCACGAACTGTTCCATGGAGGACGACCTGCATGGTTCTTCAAAACCCCCTTTCCTGAGGACTTCAAGAGCCCTGTGGGAGATTGGCTGGAACACAAGCAGTCCCTGGCTAACCAGGCTGGGACTAACCTGAGACACATTCGTGACCGTGAACTGAGCCGACGGAACCGCCTACGGCGACCTGCCAGCTTCAAGGTTGGTGACCTTGTTTTGGTTCACCATTCACGCCTACCCTCCTGGCCACGTAACTGCCTACAGGACCCTTATTTTGGACCCTATCGTATCATCAGGATAGATGGATCCAGGATCCATGTCAGGTGCAGTCCACGTCTAGGTGGTGAACTGCTGTGTGCACCTAAACAGTTGAGGCATTATCACTCCCCTGATGATTTGTCTTGGGATGATAGGCGCCTCAGCGACAGTGAGGTCGAGCGTATTGACCTAGAGAACGCTGCCAGTCCAGAGGAGGCAGACGAACTCGAAGAGATGACTGCCGATGAGATGGCAGTCGATGGTTACTACGTGGTTGCAGGTATTGCTCGCCACGAGTATAAACAGGGCTGGAAATTCCTAACCCTGTGGGATGGCTATGGGTTATTTGAGGCGACCTGGGAACCTATGTCAGCCTTCATACAACCAGATGAGAGTATCAACCCCATCTTCCGCTCCTACCTCGTTGAGAACAACGAGGGGCAGCTACTAACCCGTGCTGAGACTATGTCCCAGCGTAAAAAGCGAAACTAATTTCCCTGTGTCAGTCTACTGACTGTGTTCTAACCTCACAGGTGCAGTGAGCACTGCACTGACCCTGTCTGTGCCCTGCAGACCCATGCCTATGGTTTCCAGCGTGGACCAGGTGGCCGCTTATCAGGTTTGCAGCCACCCAGCGAGTGTATGCCTTGTTGACCATGTGTTGCAATGGGGACTGCCCTGATGTAATGACCTTGGGGAGCCAACGAAGAACGGTGGCTTACTACACCAGGGGGGTATGACAAGCAAGGTGTTATGAGGCAAGGTGTGTCTTCCCTCCTTGGGGACAAGCGAGCCCACAGTTAGGACCCCTGACTGGTCCAGATCCGTGGGGTTCTACCCTTCCTTACAGTGTTTACCATACCCCTAAGTGTGCTACGTATGTCTGTGTGTGTCTCACTTCTCTCCCCGGCGTGGCTCCCAACTCAATGGGCCTCGCTGATGTCGGACCAAAGGTCCTAGTCAGTTCAGTACCACTCCTATGGCGCCCAATTTATGTGCTGGCGCCTATCCTTGGGGGAAGACGGCAAAAGCCCTACCTACTAGAGGGGAGGGGTGGCCAAGTGTGCTAAGGGCATACAAAACGCCCATTTTTGCTAAAGGCCAAAAGGTAACGCACTCCCCTGCCCGCGTGGAAAAGCACGCGGGACAGGAGACACCACTACACTACACTCACTAACGCCAGCACCGGCCTTCGAAGGCAGGGTGAGCACTCATCACCTGCACTCAACTCCTGCCAGGCCTGCTGACCCTAACACCTACACACGCTACTTGGTGTTGCTGTCAATCAGGTCTCGGGTCCTATTGACCCTCCTGTGAGAAAGCAAGAGAACACAGCGCTACTAAGCGGCTGTGGCCTAACAGGGACGCCACTACGCGTTTCCCTGTCAGGGCTTGGAGGGAGGGAGTGCTCAACGTGCGTGCACAGCGTGGATGGCGGTGAAGTCGGACTGCACTCACCACTCCTGGTTGAGCCGCAGTTATTAGTTTTTGTGATCCGCGCAGCATATTGTAGCGCTGCCAAGAGGGACTGCACCAATCGCCCTTACCTTCCCACCTGTAAAGCAAAGGCCAATGACTGAGGTTCAAGACTGAGGAACCAAGACAGCCTCCACGTGTTATACGCTTCTCAGGCTGCCCTATAATACGCTGTTCCTGAACCTCAGTACAAGCAAGCAAGCTTAAGGAACTCCACCCGTTCTCTTAAAGAACGTAGGGTGGAGCCCCTGGGTAACCTAAACAAGGTTTACCGTGCGCACTTCGCGTGGCCTACCCTTTGATGCGTCATATGCATGCACAGGTATGCACAATCTCTCCATTTCCTGTTGTTTTTACCTAATTTAACCCAACATAACCAATCACAAGCGTGACTCAACAAGGAGGTGAGCTCCTCGTGGGCTTACCTACCTTACTCACCACGCATGATGTGAATGCCGAGGAAAACACGAGCGCAAAACAACCCTACGCGCTTAAACAAACCTACGGCGAATTATAAACCACCCTAAGCGATTAATGCACTGTGTGTCTTGCACGCTTCCCTTGTCTTGTTTCCTGCAGAAAGAGGAGAGAAAGTGGCGCACTGCACAGCGCAAAACAAGCCTAAGCGTTTTAAGCAACCCTACTTTAGCGCTACGGCTACACACGAGCAAACAAACACGAGCAAGCACTTTCTATTCTTACCTGTGAAGAGAGAACAAGGGTGAATTGGGGTACAGGGAAAGCGCCACAGCGTGTGAATGCCTCAATTAGGCACATGCATCGCGAGCACAGCGCATATTCTAACCCTACGTGCGCGCTGCGCGCTCCATTCGCATCGCATACCTTTCATTCCTGTTTTGACCTGTGCAGAGCAAGAGAGAGGAGAACCCGAACCCCCAACGAACACAGCGTTGACAACCCTAACGTTTTGACGAAGTAACCAGTAAGAACGCAATGCATGCGTGTGAAATGACACTGGCATACCTGAGAGGTGGGTTGTCCACCTGCTTTGTGGTGTGGGTTGAGTTTGAATACTTTTCCCTAAAGTTTATAAAACTTTTGATGCAACTGTGCAAAAATTTCCTTTAGAACTTTAAAAAACTACGCCTCATACCTTCTTTTTCAAAAGCCGTTTACACTTGCGCAACCTTGTTTTTGAAGTCCGCTTCCGTTGCGCTTGTCTGCGACTTTGAGTTTTGGTGTAAAAATGACGATTTCTCGTGTGATTTCGTCAATTTTTAGCGATTTGACTTGTTAAATCGCTACACCTTTCGCTAAACCGCAGGAATCACTCCCTGTTGGTTACATTTTCTATTTTTTTCAGCTCCTGGAGATTTGTGTCCTCCATTGGGAGTATTGCTCCGCCCTGGCCCTTGGTCAGGACGTTTACTAAAACGCTGTTTATGCAGCGATAGCCGTCCGCATTAGAGCGTTCGACTGTACCCTAGTGGGCAAGCATATCTGCTCTAGGGAGGGAGTCTTGGGTTCAAACCCCACTACCCCCAAATTTTTACCAAAAGTTTTCGTCGCACGCTGGCGACTTTTGAGGAATGCCCCATCGAAGGGACATCATTCACGGTACATTACACTGTTTTTCGAGGGTACCTACAGTGTGATAGGCTTCTATGAACTGATGAGGATGTTTTTGGTAAGTTTAATGCATTTTCTGAGGTAATTTTGGGAATATTTGAGCCTTTTTCCTTGGTCCTACTAGCTTAGCTAACTAGTACTCCAGGGGGGAGTAAGAAAAAGTCACTGCCATGTCTTTCTTGGAGGGCTTGATCCAGGCCAAGCCCCCCTTAAAACCCTTTTGTTGATGCTAAGACCAACTTAAGTATTTTTATCTCTCTTTTGAAGCCTAAAGTACACTTTCTCAAAGTAACTAGGGTTTTAACCCTAGCCCCCCATGAAGTTCACCCCTACCACTCAACTGAGCGGAGGTATCTTCCTTCATGGAGGATATACCGAAATAAAATAGGCATTTCATGCTTTAGGCCTTGGAGGTTAAGCCTAGTGGTCTCCCGCCCCAAGATCCCTATGCTCAATTGTTTCTACCACTTATTGTGGTTCTACTTTTTAACTGTTTCTGAATTCAGTTGCTTGGCCAAGTCATATTCTGTGTCTGGCCTGACACCTATGCCCCATATTCCTAACCAGCACCATTTCACCCAAAAGAGTGCACATGAAGTGCTTGATGCTATCTTGGAGGCTAGAGTCAGGCCAGTTTTCATATAAAATCATTTGTATTATCCATTTGTGATTGAATCTTTGTGTCTATACCTGCATTGTCTATCTGCAGCCCTTCTGTGTTACACTGGATTTCAAACTATTCATTGATTCGATCCACATCCTGTTCTTGCTCTACTTGCTCCTTTGGTTTTGGGATCTCACCATCAAAAACCTGCAGGATTTCATCAAAATCTATAGGGCACTAATCAAGGACATCTTTCTTATCATGGAAAACGTCAAGGACCTCTTCTGGTGTGATGCCAGAGACGAGCAGGGCCACGTGCAGCACGCCCCTGACTGCGAGCAGCGAGACTGCTTCGTAGTCCAAGGGAAGAAGCAGGAGACCAACACCGGCGCCAAGGCGAAGATGCCGGATCACTACAGGTGTACTATCACCTGTGCCTTCTGTGGGAAGAGGAAGCACTACGAGGATGAGTGCTACCACAAGCAGCGCCTGTCGGCGAAGCTGAAGGGTGAGGATCCTGGCAAAGGCTCTGGCAAAGGTGGAGGCAAAGGCCAAGGCAAGGACTCCGGCAAGGGCAAGTCGAAAGGACGTGGACAAGGGCAAGACAAAAGTCAAGGTGGACGAGGAGGAGGCGCTAACCGCCAGCCAGACAAGGACAACAAGAACACGGACAACAACGGAGGCAACCCTAACCCTAATCCAGGGGGGAACTCCGAGCCCTCTGGAGGGCAGTCTGGTCCCACCACACGCTCGCAGACGCAGGCCCAGCGAGAACAAGCAGCCAAGCGTGAGCATGAAGGTGGTGATGACGGCAACGCTAAGAAGAGGAGCCGTTTCATGAGGATGACCCGCAAATTGCGAAACAAGGGGTTCGAGGTGACCTGTCCCGCGGAGTTCTGACGGGGACGCTCCGGTGGGGCCCTGTACTTGGTGTTCTGGGTACGTATCCAGCTAGGGGGACGCGAATACCTGGGGGTATTGGATACCGGAGCCACCATATCTATAGTGGCCAAGAAAATTTTACCTTGTGGGAACCTGAAGAACACCCTGACCACCGCGGCTATACGAATGGGGGATGGGCATGTGGTGCACAGCTGCGGGGACTGTGAAGTGGAGGTACCTATGGGCTCTCGAACTATCGCCCATCGGTTCTATGTGATGGACACTGAGGCCTTCGACTTTGTATTGGGGACTGACTTCTTCGTGCAGCACCTCAGATACAATCCCTGACGCTGCAAGCGCCCTACCTCCTCTACGTGGACCACGGCAGTGGCAGAGAGTCTGTGCCACTGGAGCAGTGGGAACATACCTCGAGCTACCTGAGGGTATCGAAGGAGGAGCCCTCGAACATGATGGCGGCCTCCAAAACTGAGGACTATCACCTATTGGGGAAATTCGTAGACCAAGGTCTGAAGGAGTTGGGTTACTCTAGAGAAGACGTGAGGGTGGAGTTGTTCGCCAGCGACAAGTAGCATGTACTGGACCTTTACTGCAGCAAGGGGAAGAACTGCAGCTACAAATTTTACCGGCCCTATTTCGGGATGGCCTACGGGAACCCCAGGTTCAGTGAACTGGGGAACGTCTTGACCAAGGTGGCCTTGGAACGTTCCCGTATGGTCCTGTGTTCCCCCGATTGGGGAGCCCATGGGGGCAACGAGTACTGGCGAAACCTCCCGGACAGGCTGACTATCAGCTCTGTTCGGTTACCTGATGAGGCCATCTACGTGCCTCTGGGGCGTAAGACGCCTATTGGGAAACCCGGATGGGGGAGTATGCTCAGCGTGGTGGACGGAGGTCTTACCTCCATCCCCTGGGAGGATCTGGACTCGTCTCTGGTCCAGGCTATACAACGAGAAAGCGATGGACTCGCCTTGGGTGACTTGAAAGATCGACTACGACCTCAAGATGCTATTGAGACTATACCCGGAGGAGATGAATACGTCGTGACTAACACCAACGCCCCCAACTCTCCCTGCCATGTACCTGTTCCTGATGGAGTCTCTGAGTGTGGACTATCGGAGCTCCCCAGCTCTATCCACTCAGATGACGAAACTGAGCATGACGCCTTCTTCGTGCATACTTGCGTGGAGGAAGTGGAGAACGCCGAGTACGTCGCCCCACTAAAACCCCTACTCTCCATGAGGGTGGAAGACCCCGTGGACGAAGAGCTGGACCCTCGATCCAGGGTAAGGGAGTATGTGGACTCCAAGAGGAAGTTGGTGGCGAAAAAGCTATGCTACGCTAAGCCTACCCGCAACTCATGGCCACTGAAGCAAGGACGTATGGGAGATCTATCCCAATTGAAGGAGGACCTCGAACAGAAGATCACCACCTGGCAAAGGGAGGTAGATCTTAAGCTCATGAAGAGCGTGTGGGGTGCCCATGTGAGGACCCCGGAGGAGGACGACCTCTCAGAGGAATGTGTATGTGAACCCCCTCCAGCGTGCCTATGTTGCCATCGTCCATCGGAGATGGTTCAACGAGACCTACTATATGCCTACCAAGGGTTGAAGGATACTACCAAGGGCGAAGAGTCGGTGGAGGATCACCTCCCGACGTCTATTACTCAGGGGGCAAGCAACTTACACTCTGACGAGGACATGGAGGACAAGATCAAGCTATTGGACCCGCGGGTGCAGAGGCTTATAAGGACCTATCTGGAGGTGTTCGGAGAACTACCCCCTCCAGCCTCATGTGACAAGCTGGTACAGATGGACCTCAAGCTGAAACCCGAGTTCGTGGGTCACAAGATCCGGAGGAAACCCTATCCAGCTCCTAAAGAGCAGGCCGACGAGATTGAGCGACAGATACAAGAATGTATCGACGCTGGCCTAGTCCTGGAGTACAAGGACGGGGACTACCCCCAACACTGCAGCCCCTGTTTCCTTGTGGCTAAACCCGGGTCTACAGCCAAACGGCTGGTAGTGGACTACGGAGAGCTGAACAAGAAAACGCTGAACCACTCAGGGTCCATTCCTAATATGGAGTCTACCCTTGAGAAGATAGCCTCCTGTCGCTACAAGACCAAGATGGACAAGAGGAGCGGATTCTGGCAGGTGGACCTGACGCCCAACGCTCAGGAGCTACTAGCCTTCATCACCCCTCAGGGGAGGGTGTTCAAGTGGAAGGTCATGCCATTTGGCGTGGCCAACGCACCCGCTCTATTCCAAGAGCTGATGAACAAGATCTTGTCCATCCTACGAAGGAGACCTAAGGTGCAGGAACTTATATCCCGTGGGGCCAAGATGGAAGCACACATCGGCGATGTATGCCTCGGGACCAATACCCAGGAGGACCACCTAATCCTCTTGGGTGAGTTCTTTGCAGTCTGCCAAGAGAACCACACACGACTCAAGCTGGAGAAGTGTGAGTTCATGCAGGAGACCATGCAGTACGTGGGGTTTGACGTTGGCTATGGGTGGTGGACCCCAGCGGCCTCTAAGGCCAAACCCCTGATGGACGCTAAGGTACGACACGAAGACCCCAAGAAAGGACTTCATGATGTACGCAGTTTCATTGGGGCGTGCAACTTCTATCGCCGCCATATCAAAAACTTCGCCTACACCAGCGCCATTCTGACGGACTTGATCAAGAAGAGTACTACTTGGCGCTGGGGCCCACAAGAGCAACAAGCGTTTGACGAGCTCAAAGACAAGGTGGCCAACGCTAAGTGCTTGGGCGTGCCTAGGGCACAAGAAGAGATTATCCTGGTGACCGACGCCAGCAATGTGGGCGGTGGTGGAACGTTGTTCCAATGGCAAGCACTAGAGAAGGAGGAGTTCGACTCGGCCATTTCCCAATGGGGGACGGAAGGTCTCAACCGAGATGGAACTCTCAAGCACAGCTACCCTGGCGACAAGTGGGTCCTAGTACCTCTGGGCCACTGGAACTGGAAATGGAACCAGGCCAGGGGGAACTACTCCACCTATGAGCAGGAATTGCTCGCGGGTATGCTAGTGCTATCCTCACAAGCACGACTATTGGGGAGTAACCCTGTGGTCTGGCTGTGCGACCAAGAGCCGGTCCGCACTTTCCAGAAGGGCCCCCCACCTGAGAAGGCCAAGCTACGGCGCTGGTGGACCTACCTCAGTCAACTACGGCTAACGGTACACCATGTCCAGGGAGTGAAGAACGAGTGTGCAGACTACATCAGCCGCAACAACTTCGACGCCCTGATTGGTGCCCGGTCTGAAGCGCTGGCTAAGGAGGCGTTCAGCCGTATGGACGTCCACTTGGACCTCAACATGACTATGATACGCCCCCTGGATGGACTCCAACAATCGGAGTACCTGAAGGAGTTTGGGGAAATCTACAAGCGCCTGGAGAAATGCCTTGAACCCCTCCTGGTCAACCAAGATCAGTGGAAGAGGGACAAGAGCTACCTCTGGCACGAGGACCGCATCGTGGTACCTAGTGACAGAGTCCCAGCGCTGCTGAAGTGGACCCATGAGTCCAGCAGTCATGTGGGTGCTGACCGTACCCTGAGGCTATTCAAGCAGTGGTTCCACACTACGTGGACTGACGACCAACTGCGGAAAACCCTCCAGCTTATCGTGGACAAGTGCCCGTGTAGGTCCTGCAAACCAGGGGATATCAGGGACACAGGTCTCTACTCGATCCTGCCCATCCCTCACTGTGCTAACAGTGTTCTATACGTGGACTACACGGAGATGCCGAAGTTCGGGGGCTATGACTTCGCCCTCGTGGTAACCTGTGGGTTGACCAGGTTTACCAGGGTGTTCCCATGTACCAAGCACATTACCGGGGAGGAGACTATCAAGATACTCCTGGAGGAGTGGTTTTGTGTCTATGGGGTGCCCAAGGAGATCAACTCCGATGAGGACGTACGAGTACGCTCAGATACCAGCTGGTACAAGAGGGTCCTGAGATCCCTCAATGTCCAGGTGTCTACGGGGATCCCCTACTCGCACACGAGCAACCCCCTATGTGAGCGACAGATCCGTGTCCTCAAGGAGAATGTAAGGATATGGTGCAAAACTGAACGCACCAGAGACTGGGTGAGACTACTCCCCGTCATATCCTTGATGATGAACTCCCAAGAGAGTTCGGCTACTGGCTACTCGCCCCATGAGCTATTCCTAGGGCGCCTGGCGTGGTTCCTACATGCCCTCTATCCAGAGGACACCCATTCTTCCGTGGGTGAATGGGTCCAAGAGCAACAAGCGAAGGTGGACAAGGCCAAGGCTATGCTCCAGAGAGTGAGGGAGCGTCAGTGGAACAAGAAGAACAAGCACCGAGTACCGGCCACCTACCAAGAGGGGGACTGGGTGCTGGTGCACCACAGCCGACTACCCGCCTGGCCACGCTCTACCAGCGACGACCCATACTACGGGCCCTACAAGATTCTATCTGTGGATGGACACCGTATCACCGTGCGGTGTTCTCCCCGTCTAGGGGGGACCCTGGTGTGCGCTGCTCAACATCTGAAGCGCTACTATGACCCTGAAGACCTCTGTGGGGAAGAGTGGGAGCTTAACGACGAGGAGATCGCCGCCCTAGACTTACAAGGGGCTGCCAGCCCTATGGAAGTTGAAGGGGAACTCCCCGACATGAACGCCGAGGAGATGGCTAAGGAGGGCTTCTACCTGGTGAAGTCTGTCCTACGCCACCGCTACCGCCAGGGTTGGCGCTTCCTCACCCTCTGGGAAGGGTTTGGAGTCGAAGAGGCCACCTGGGAGCCCTTCTCTGCGTTTGTTCTACCTGGGGGACGCCTAAACACAGTTCTGGTTGACTACTTGTCCCAGAACAACCTTGGTGAGTTGCTGAGGCTCGCTGAGACGCTTGCCTCCAAGACTAAAGCTAGGGACTGAACCTTACCCTTACCTGCCTAAGCGTATGTGTGAGTGTGCTATTCCCAAGGTCCTGAGAGCAAGCCGCAGAAGTGGTGTCCTAATTATACCCAAGTCTGCACGCTTGCTAAACCTGGAGGGTTGTCTTATTGATGCCACGGGGTACGCTCCGGGTCTCCCCTCCCCTAAGCGCCCAATTTCTGTGGTGGCGCAAAACCTTGGGGGAATACCCAGCGTACTAATCCAGGTATTGTTTTCCCTACCTATCTGTCTACTACAGGGAGGGGTGGCCAAAAGCTATGAAGGCATGAAAACGCCATTTTGCTAAGTGGCCAAAACGCTGACCTAACCACTGCCACAGCCCACCAACCCTGCTAAAATTGCACGAAACGGGTGGAACAGTGACACACGCACTACAGGTCCTACACACCCTACAGTGGCACCATCCTGGTGGGCGAGCGCTAGTGCAACTGGCTCAAGCCCCCACTCAGGATTACCACTCCTACACTCACGCTCTACTGGGTGGTGTTGAAGATAAAGTCGTGGGTCCTAATGACCCTCTTGTGAAGAAGACAAGAGAACACAGGGCTGCTAAGCAACTGTGGCCTAACAGGGACGTCACAACACGTTTCCCTGATAGGGCTTGGAGGGGAGAGGCGCACAGGTGGCGTGCACAGCGTGGATGTCGATGGAGTCGAACTGCCCTCGCCACTCCTGGCTGAGGCGCAGTTAATTGATTGTGGGATCAGCGCCCTTGTTTAGCAGGGCAAGAAAAAAACGAACGCTGCTGCACCAATCACCCTACCTGCCCACCTGTAAAGCAAAGGCCAATGAAGGGATGTTTGCGGTTGAGGAACCAAGCCACACTCCACGTATTATACGCTTCTCAGTGTGACCTATAATACGCTGTCCTCAAACACCCCTGTCAAGCAAGCAAGCGTTAAGAGACTCCTTAGGTTCTCTTAAAGAACGTACCGAGGAGCCCCTGGGTAACCTAAACAAGGTTTACCGCGCGCATTTCGCGTGGCCTACCCTTTAATGCGTATGTGAATGCACGAGCATGCACGAGTGGACGCTCTGCCTTTGGCAAACTTCCTAATCTTATACACCATCACGAACTCCACCAGGGGGTGGCCCCACCTGGGCTTACCTACCTTACCTTCCGCTCGAGAGTGAAGCAAGGTGAGGAGAAAAGCGTGACACAAGCGAAAAACGTCGCTATGCACTTGTGTGTATGTCTAAGCACCCTGATCTTACCTCTAATCATCTGCAATCTTTCTAATCTATCCCTCTATCGTGTTCTATCGTGCTACCAGGCTTGAAAACGACGACACATGGCGAGCAATGTGCGTCGGGCAAACAGAACAAGCACACCCGCAGTTTATACCTGATTCATTGAAGTCATATTCTTATTTTTCGAATTCTTGATTTTTGGTTGATTCTGGCAATGTGGGTGGAATCTTTAAGCACATCTATTTATGTGTGTCTCGTCATTTTCCTGTCTACGTGAGACATACGTTTATAATCTCATTCTTTCTTTATTTTCCGGCGCTTCGCTAGGAGCCGCTCCTGCGCGCCGCCTTTTTCTGCGTAAGAATTTCTCGATTTAAAAAATCAAGAAATGACTACAAATTTTATAAAAATGTGCATCTGACGCACAATTGGATTCTGTCCAGGTGTGTGCCTTCAGAAAAATTCTAGGCCGTCATTTTACGGATTTAGGTGTTGTCGCTTTCCGCTTGCGTGGATTCGTCCCTCATTCTCCCATTCCTCTGTTGTACAGACCTCCTCGCAAAGCCTCGTTGAGTAGGCCGTTGTTCTGGCCGAAAAGCAGCAGCAGGAGACTGAACCAGAATCAAGACCCCTCCAAGGGGCAATTCTAATTAAATCAGCGCACCCTCGCCCCAGTACCAGGACAGGTGTCTCCATCAGGTTCCTTGAGACTTGGGTCGAGCGTCCTATGAGACTCTGGCGTTGGGTTGTGTTACGCTGCAGCTTGGAGGGAGGGATGCACATGCATATGGTCTTGGCATGCCCTACTCTAACCCCACCAAGCCACAGGAACCCCGGCAGCGCCAAGAGTGCTGAGTTTTCTGTTGGAGATTGTCATCAACAATGCAGCAAGAGTCGCTGGCCATGGTAAAGCGTTCTTTTCCAGTGTTAGGGAAGCTATGGGTATTTTAAAGTAGGTGTGGAAACCAAGGAAAGGCCAAGAAAAAATCCCTTTTTCCTGAAAATGCGACAGTGGTGGCCACCACAGCACAAGGGGGGAGTAAGAAAAAGTGCTTTTCCAATGCTTTAGGGTATACTTTAATTGTATTAGAGGTGCTCTAAGCACTCAGGCATTTTTATCTTAGTATTGGCCCAACCAAAAGGGGTGATAACACATTTTGACCTATGGAACCAAACACTAAATCAGGACGTGGTGTGGACCCCTTTATCCCCAAGCTAAAGGCACTAAAACATCTTTTCCTGGGTTGCTGAGGCACTGATATACTGAAGGCAGAGCCTATAAATTTATCTATGTTTTCTCACGAATTCTTAGCTATCCTAGTGGTATGCACCCTAGGGGGCTGGGGCACCTCTTTTTGAGAGGTCCTGGGTTCAATACCCAGTCAGCCTAGCTAAGTAGGAATATCCCATGTGACATGGCAGTGACCTCAGCGCCACAAGCCATGCCACCTCAACACCTATGGGACCCAAAAACAAAGAGTGCACATCTCAAGATGGCACTGTGGATGAGAGTGAGCCCTTGGGGCAGTTTTCCAATCAGTTTTCTCAAACATGTAAAATATTTCATCCTGAGTTGCAATGTATGCTAATTGCTGTGGTCTATTGTTGATGGTTGTTTTTATCTAACTCTTTGTGACTGCAGCCCTTCATGCTTTGATCCTGACCTTCTTCTACTTGCTTATCTCTGGCTTGGGTTATCCTGGATTGGTTGTATTTCAACAATAAAACATTTTCCTCATCAAAAACAAGCAGCAGGAACCCTACACCAGCAGCAAGCAGCAGGAGAGGCACAACAAACACACAGTGTTGAAATCACTATAAAACTTTCTCGCTACAAGAGGGATAACGTGGAGGGAATACCTTTATGGAAGCAATCTCGTCTGTCTCGAGGCAATTTTTTACATCTGCCGGCACTGTACGGGCGAACCTCTTGCACTCAGCCATTGTGTCTCGGATAAGACCAATTTCAAATTTCTTGTGCTTCTTCATTCCTGGAACCGGATACTGCAAACCATTCAGGGGCTCCAGCGCCTTGTCGAGACTAGTGACAGCCACGTCATCCAAAAGGCCAATCAAAAGCTCCACACTGCTATTATCCATAATAACGTCTTCGGCATCGACATCAATCACCTCAGGATCTCCACTTGCTGCCATTGTAGGAGAGGCTGTGTGGAGTACAACATTTTGTAGGGTTCAGCAAGAATGCCCAGGGCCCCGTGGCGAGTGGCTTTCTTTGACCAAAAGACCCAACGCCGGTGGATCACCGCGCGGCTCAGTCACTGGGGCGAAGCATGGAGAAAGCGCCTGTACGCCATTGTTCAACACAGGCCGGGGTGGCTCTGACTATTCGCCTCAACCACAGACTCCAACACGCCCTACGGATTGCGCTCATGGGCAGGGTATGGCACTCAGCAACCTGGCACGCCTTCCGCAGGCTGGGGGCAGCAACGCTGGCTCCCACGGGGGCAACCATGGCGGTCACCGCCCGCGTGGGGAGGTGGAAATTCGAACGCCAGGCAGCAGAGTACGCCACGCCCCCACGCGACTGGGAATGGGAACTCCCTGCTTTACTGCTCCGGCCAGCGCTCAACGGTGGGGCCATATTGCGCGCGACATCCAGCATGGAAATCTGGCCAATGGCAGTCAATGGTGGTGAGGCCTCCGCAAGAGCGAAAGAAACGGCACCCATACCAATCGTCATATCCGACTTCAGCGACGATAGTGACGACGGGGTATTGGGGCCCGCTGTACAGGCTGATGGAGTACACACTAGACGACGCCACTGCCAACAACCGCAAACCAGTGCGAGAGCTGCCGGTGGGACGCGTAACCCCGCAAAGCCAGCGCCAAACAGTGCACGTCCGGGTGCGCACCAGGTCTGCCCTCCGCCAAAGACCACCAACAAACCAACACAAGTGCCAGGGGCGGCAGTCCGTCGAGGATCCGCGGCTAGAGGTGACCCCGCCGGGGGAGCCTACAGTCTGTGGCAAGTGCGGAGACGCACTGCTAGCGCACATGCAGGCAGCGGCCGGTAAAATCTCTTCTCGCCTCCGCGTACACAAACGCAAGGTTATGGACCTACTGCGACTCTGGTGGCGAACGGCACTGCTCTAGATCTGGGACACACTGCAACAGCCAGAGGCCAAGAGAGCAGACTCGCAACTCCTGCACGAGGTCCTGCATGAATTGGCAGTGCAAGGCCCACCAGAAGATGCCAGCTCACCGGTGTTGGGTGAGAGCCGTAAGGTGACCGTAGAGTTGGCAGCAAAGGGGCTGGGGCCGGCGGGATCCGTGCAGGTGCCACCAAGCCTTGTGGGAGCAATGGGCGGCCCCTTACTTTGACTGGGCTGGCCGCCACGCGCCGACCCAACCACACTCGCACTGCCCGAAAGCGCTTGCCTTGCTCACTGCCCTGGAGCGTCAAGGTTTGGTGCAGGGCACAAGCAAGACACCTAATGCTTCCGTCTTTGTAAAGTGGAAGAGCGAGGCTAAAGCATTCCTCATCCTCAATATGAAAACTTTCAACCATACGTGCGCCTACAAGGTCCGGCGCTTCAAGCTGCCCACCCTGGAGGGCCTGGCAAATTTGCTGAGAGCAGTGGGGGGGGGGGGGGCACCAAAATTTACCTTGGTAATTGCTACTGGTCCATCCACCCCCCCACTTGACCAAGGCAATCCGGGTGGGGGTGGGTCCTTTGCCATTGTGCGCGTACCCTTCGGGTGGCACCAAGCCCCGGGGCTGGTCCAGCACCTTATCGCGACCGTAATTGCCCACGTAGATCCAGGTGGTGTGGTAGTAGTGCAGTATCCGGATGACATCCTGGTGGTAGGCAGACAGAAACTATAGGTCCAGAGGGTGACAGACGACGTGACGGCCACACTGCGGGATGCAGGATTCCTGATTGGAGCCAAGAGCATCCTCGCCCCCGTGGCAGAAGTCACATGGATGGGTAAGACAGTGAACGCACAGGCAGGCCAGACCGGTGGCGGTGGCGGATTGCGTAGTCAGGTTGATACGCAGGGCCGTGGCGCCGGTGACACGAGTGTCCCTGAGATGCCTCTTGGGCCGCTTGGTCTGGCTTGGGCGCCCGAGCAACACAGGGGCGGCATTTTGGAGTGGGGCACAGGCGTGGCTGCATTTTGGGCCGAGGTGGGCACCCAGGGCGCCGCCCAACCTTGTTAGAGGCATCTTGGAGGGTTTTTGTTGCGCGCTGCGTGGGTGGGTGCCTGCCTGTACCCAAGACACCTTTACCCACGCACCCAACCTGTTTGTGGACGCTACACAAGGGCCAGGAGGGTACTGGGTGGGTATCTGGGACCCAGCAGGACCCTGGATCAAACGCTGCCCGCGCTTGGTGACCTCACATGTACCCACTGTGAACGGAACTTTTGAATGAGTGCGCTCACTTTGCTGATTTTCAGCCCGTTTTGCCTGTTGTGCCCTGTCTTTGTGCCCGTTTGCGGTGCTTACTTCACCTAAAATTCATAAAAATTTGTACCGCGCTATTCGTAGCTCGAATAGGTCATAATGTAGCTTAAATTCGCAAATAAAGTTCGAATTCGCGCTCGCATTCGCAACCTAAATTAGCCACTAAATTCGCATTCATATGTGCCTTCACATTCGCGCGAACTTCGCGCAAACTTGGCGCGAATATCCTTTGCTTTTTGCGCCTTTTGTTCAGACCTCACTAGCTTTTGCTTTTTCTGTGACCATGTCCAGCCAGCAGTCGATCCCCATGTCCCAGATCGGGTCCCTCTCCCTCCCCGACCCGGCCGACGGCACCCTTGGCCACTACCAGGGCCTCGCCCTTCGCGCCGGCACGTTGGAGGAGGCCACGTGCACGGGGGGCCTGGCAGTGGAGGAGGTGGTGGGGTGGGCGAAAGGGTTGGCCCTGCCCCCCCACGTGATCCATGTGGACATGCGCACCCCCGAAAGGGCGGGATGGTTGGGGAAAAAAGGTTGGGCCACTCTTCTTTTCCGGGAGTTGCAGGTGGCCCTCCCGGGGTTGCGGGCCGTCCGGCTCATTCCCGCCCGCGACTCGGTGGAGAGCCTTTTAGGAATCATGGCCACGCACACCGTGGGCAAGCCCAAGCCTGGCCTTTGTGCCATCTACCCCACCACTGGCCTCGTTCACTGCCCCATGAGGATGGACATGATTGCCATCAATAACTATTTTCCTGCCGGTGAGCCGCAGGCTAACCGTTCTAACCTTCCTTTTCAATGGCAGGGAGTGCAGGCCCAGTGGTGGGACAATATGGGCATCTTGCCCAGCCACCCGACCGTGCCCCCTCTCCACCACATCCCCGATATCACTGTGCCCACTCTCCATAGGATGAAGGGGCTCGGTTGGTATCGGGGAATTCCCGACTACGGGTTGCACGGGGTGCTGCGGGTAACTATTTGTGGTATCCGGCATGAGGGATGCGGTGTCGGCTGCCACTGGCAAGTCCGCGGCGGTCGTCGCCCGCAATTTTTTCCAACCGATCCTAGATGTTGCCCGCATGGCAGCCAAGACGGTAACAAAGGGTAGGATGGCAAAGGGCAATGACACCGCCAACGCAAAGGGAAACGTTAGGCTAGAGTGTGCCGCGGCTGTGCAACTCATGCGCACCCGGAGGTGGGAGGCACTCATTGCCGTGTGCCTTGAAGAGGGGGGAATGAACAACAAGCGCGTGGGGGGGAAATCATGGGGGGATGTTTGTAGGCAGTGGTGGGACAATTTTGCCAAGATGTGTATATATGCATGGCGGACATCTTGGCTGTCCAGGGCAGACCTAGGAAGATTACGTGACTGTAGCATAGCAATGGGCAAAGCCCACTTACTCTTGGAATGGCCTAAGCTGTTGTGGTCACATTTGTGGATTGACCACATATATTTTTTTGCCAGCCAATGGAGAAATCTCTCCCAATTTTCATGCTTCACCATGGAAGGCAGCCACCGTAGGCTCAAGCGCATGTTGCGCAACAGCGGGGGCCTAAGCCTTCTGCGTGGGCGGCTAGGCGTGCAGGATGTCGTTGACAACCACACCATAGACGACAGCCTCTGTGCGGAGGGGTGGGACGCCACAAAGAGGTCCATGCGTGGGCAAGGCCCCGTGACCGTACAACAATTGGCTAGGCGGGCCCGCAAGAGGGCCCTTAGTGACCTCAACTATGTACATACCCTTACGCAACGTTTCAGACGCCGCAAACAGCGCAAACAGCGAGCATAGAACGTTTGGACAGTTCATGGCCGGCGAAGTGGACGTGCGTGTTATTGTGAATGCATACCTGTACGCAAAAATGGGGCCAAATTCGCGCGAAGTTCGCGTGAAGTTCGCGCGAATTTGTCCCAGATTCGCATTCGCAAGTGTCGCAGCAGACACGGGCGAACGGCACAATACGAATAGGGCATTAAACGGCTACCATGGCCACGCAGTGTATGGAAAAGGGGTGGTTTTTTCTACCAGGGACCTGTGTTTTATTTTTTTAGAATTTTTGAAACCATATCCTCCATTCCAACCCATTGAAAAAGGCCTTTTTCGGACAAAATAGTTGTTTTGGGTACCCATATTCGCTCTCTCATTCAAAAGTTCCCTTAACGGCAATTCGCAAAGGGTACACAGCAGTCAGCAGAACTCTGGGGAGTGCTCGCAGGGCTCGAGAGGGCGAAGGGGCCAGCAAACCTGTTTGTAGACAACACAGGCGCACTGAGCACCTCGCTCTAGGGCAGGGCCAGTATAGCCCTGCCGGAACAACAACACATCATGCGGCGCATGGCACACAGACTACGATGGCACGGGGGGGGGGGGGGGGCACTGCAATTGCACTACGTACCCTCCTAGCTAAATCCGGCAGACCCGATCTCCCGCTAGTTTAGTGGCCAGTCGGCCAGGGAAATTGTTGTGCAAGCCAGGGCCACGGAAGCGGTGTTTCTGAACTGCGCGTGCACTGCACCGTGGGGCAGCATAGCAGACAGGGACAGACAGCAGTCCGTCATGTGTGGCTCGTACGCATGGCAGCCCCGATACTGGCGCCATTAAGGCCCGGGGGACCAAGTACAAGCGAGCCCTTTACTGTGTCCGCACGCGTCTTGAGTGTTCGGGGTCTTCCGGTGCTTTGATGGACTGGCTTGTTTGCTGCCATTGCAGTCCGTTGGTTTCATCGCTATGACTCGGTCGCGAGGGCGTAAGCGGGCACGTGGCCGACGCGGTGGTCGCCCACACCGCCGATCCGTGCAGGCGACGGCGCGCCGCGCGGCACACGCCGAGGCGCGACTCAGTGCAGTGCGTGCCCACCGCGCGGCTGGCCGCGCAGTGCGGCACGTGTATGTGGGAGGAACGGCGCGGCTGGTGTTTTCTGTGCCATTCCCGGCGGGGGAGGCGCCTGCGGTGCTGCGTGACGCCGCTTTTGATATCGCTGGCCGCCTCCGCATTGTCCCGGACCAGGGCCTCACGACCCGCGGCAGCCCGGATGTGAAAGTGGCAGGGCAGAAGCATCACTGTAGGCATCGGTGGCGATTGCTGCTGGAAGAGGGACCGATCTTCCTCTCCCTAAGCACCCATCACCGCGAGGGCGGGCAGGCCCTCCCGTATCTGTGGATCCAGGGCCGGCCCGCCCTGGTACGGCGGGTCGCTGCAATGTTCGCGCCGTGACTGGTGTCTAATGTCTGGTTGGTCTCCGGGTTGGGTTTCGGATCGCCTTGCGCAGTGGCCGTGGGCTGCAGCAGCCAGGCAGCTATTTGCTCGGCACCTCCGCCGACTGCATAGGCGAGCTGCAGGTGCAATGGGGCTATGATTTGCATAACGTGTAGTGGCTGACCGGATGGCAGTTACCACAGGTGCATACAAAATTTTTTTCCCAGACGCAAATACCAGTCAGTGGAGTGTTTCAGTGTTGGTTCTCGGAATTGCCAGTGTCAGGTTTCACGGTTCAGGTTATAGGGAGCAAGACAGCGCAGTACAAAGCAGGGCCAGCAAAACGCTGCCTAGTCGGTAGTACCTGGCGGGCTAAGGGCCCACACCCGTGAGACTGTGTCCCTCTCCCCGAGGGGGGTGGCGGACCGTGCCGGAAGTGGAGCCGGCGCTCCGTCCCGCCCCTAAATCCGAGCCCTTGGGGGGTACCAGCATCGTGTGGGGCGGGAGTGCACGCACGTTGTGTGGGCCGGGGGACGACGAGGTGGAGACGAAGAGGAGAGCCGCCGCCATGATGCTTAGCCGGACGGGTCGGGACAGAGACCCCCCTCGCGGTCGCAGTCAGACCAGAGAGGGCCGGCGGGCACCATGGGGTTGTGCGGCGGGTGCGCCCAAACGGGGACTGCATCTCCTCCTACTCCTCCTCCTCAACGTAGCATGTTGAGGGGTTGTTTTACCCTTTATCCATTACATGGGTGCCATCCAGAGTTTTGCAACCCCCCCTCCCCCCGCTGTCAACAACACCATTACCCACCCTTTCTTCTGGCCCGACAGCCCCCCTGCGGTCAAGTCTGGGCTGACCTAGTATTTGTGTCAGGGTTGGGTTGAGTTGCAGCAACGGCTGAGTTGTATGGCATTTCTATTGTGGTGAGCTGGGCGACAAGGTACAGGTTTAAATTGTAAAACATAACTCTCTTGGAAACACTTGGGCAGTGCTATGGCAAACCCTAAAATTGGCTGCGAGGCAAGGATGCCTAGGGCAATGGTTTGCTGCTTGTTGGCATCTGGCATGTGCTACAACCAGCGAAGGGGGGGGGGGAGGCATTGAGCATAGGCAACAGCCCGGATGGAGCTGTGGTTTGTTCGGGGGTCACCGCAAAAAGATGGAATCCGGGGGGGCGGGCTGGGCGGGGGTGATGGATGCCAGTTGGTGCATAGGCCAAAACAGCAAAAGCACATGAGGAGTGGAGAAGCATATGGGCGCAGGGAAAACAAAACGTCATGACAGCCTGAAAGTGTCTCTGTGGCCGCCTGTGATGTGATGACTGTTTTTTTCCCCTGTGCCCATCTGTTTCGCCACTACTCATATGGTTTTGTTGTTTTGGCCCTCGCCCAACCCCAATGCAATGCACATGACCCAAGGCAAATAGTACCCAACCGGGCGCTCTCTGCCTCAGGGAGTAGTTGATGTGCAACTGATCCACCATTGCTGGACTGTTTGGGAACCATGATCAAATGGTGTCTCGAGGCCTTTGTCTGCATAACAACTTTGGGACTTGGGATTTCTTCGAAGGGGGAGGGCGGGGCTGCACTTACCGAAAGCACTGGAATTGCCTGGTTGGTCTGCGCCCTTGTCCCATGCCTTTGACATTACCTGTGATCTCCTGGCCTTGTGTGTGCATGTGTCTTGCCATTTCTTTGCAACACCTCACTCCTTAGCTGTGGACTGGCACATCCGTCTGCTACCTGGTGAATCATCTCCTCCGCAGCCCTAGTCGCACCTTTCAAACCATTTCTCCGACATTACCGTACATGAGGCTGCTGCTTGGAGCCCTGCATAAGCTGCCACAACGCTTCCATTTTTCTGGAGACCTTTACCGAGGAGAGTCATCTGTGAGACCAAATTTCCGCGAGGCAATGGTGGTTGGCAATCAATTTAAAATGTATTGCCTCACACCATTCACAAGGTATGCATGTCTGAGTTCACATCAGGAATGAGTGTACACCAATGTGGCCGCGAAAGGTTGGGCTAATCGAGGGTTGATGCGAGCTATAGGGCTGTACAACAGCCACATTCAAACCAGCCCTGGCACCAACACTGGCACTGCCACAGTGACACCAACACCAACACCAACACCAACACCAACACCAACACCAACACCAACACCAACACCAACACCAACACCAACACCAACCACCAGCAGCACCAGAATCAGCACCAACACCAGCAACAGCACCAGCACCAACAACTCCAGCAATAGCATTGGTACCGACAGCACCAACACCAACAGTAGCACCACCGCAAGCCCCAAGCCCAGAGTGCCAAAGTTGGGGGGCTAGAGGGGAGTGGGGTGTTGCAGGTGTGCGCCCGCCACGACCCGCTGCCGGTGAGTTTTTGGATGCGAAGTGAGATTCGGGGAGGCCATGTGTATGGTTCCGAGACACCGTTTGGTTTGCATCAGTGCACAACGGTGCAATTAAGTTGTTTGAGCCGGGTGAGGGGGTGGCAATGGCTCAAAGATGATGATTACTGGAGCATGTTGAGGGGTAAGGGTAGTAATCATGCCAAGGGTAACGGGGGGGGGGGGGGGGGGCAAAGTGGTGGTACAAGACAAGAGAGGTTTCGGTTTGCCGGACAGGGTATGTTTTTTTCTGATGCACCGAGTTTGTGGAGGAGAGGTAAAGGTCGGGGGCATCGACAAGGTTCTGGCCGGAGTGCCAGATTTGCGAATCGGGGACCTCCCAAGCAGAGAACCCTGGACTTAATGTCTATGCCCCCCCCCCCCCCCCCCAGCCAACCGCCCTGTAAATGCTCTGGGACTGCCCCCTCTTCCCCTGCAAGCGACCCCCCAGGTATGGCAGCAGGGAGGCGGGGGGCTCCTGGCGGGCATTTCAGTAGGCACCTGGACCCCTCCGCCCCTGCAGATGTGGTCAAAGAGCCCCTCACTCTCTGCGTGGGTATTGCGGCGTGGCACAGTGCCCAAGGTGTGAAAGTCCGCATCGGGGGTTAAGGGTACCACCGAGAGGCGCGGGGTACAGCACCGACACCGAGACCTGTTGGAAGCAACACCTAGAAGTGCAATGCAGTTAAAAGAAGATTTCCCTTCAGGTTTTCATTTTGTGTGGTCACTCCTATGAGGAGGGGTGGGCGGGATGTACTCCTTGCTAGATTAGGGGCAAGGCCAAGGGGGAGGGGCGCAGCATCACACACACGGCGGCCACCAGAAGCAGCAAGCAGAACAGCAGTCTGATGGGGAAGGCACCATTACAGGGTCTCCCAAATCTGCCACCACAAGCTCAAGGGGGGTGTTGAGAGGGTGTCCCTGTCCCTTGTGAGAATGGAGGCAGCGGCAGTGCAGGGACCAGGGAGCTCTGTGCTCCCTGTGAGCACAGCGGGCAGCGGGTCTTCCAAATAATTTTCACACCAGTGCATGTGCACTCCTGTATAGCTTTGTCTTGAGGAGTATTCCCATGGCTACGCTTCTTTCCCTGAAGGTCCCCCAGTCAGATGGCATCCTTCAAGGACGTTAACAAGCCAAGAACCCTCTACCACCTCTGCCTGAAGAACACCAAGGGATATGATATCTCCTCCTTCTCCAAGTTGCCCAAAGAAAAAGAAGTGCTCATTGAACCAGTAACATGGGTGGAGGTGGTGGAATCAACCATCTTTGGGGGTGACCACTGGCTGGTGAAGGCCGAGGAGGTGGGCTCAGGGTTGCACACGGTCATTTGCACATCTGTCCGTACTGCGCCCATGTTGAACTTGGCTTCGGGTTCTCAAGGGGCTTCTGCTACGTCTTCCGCTGACAGTGCCTCAGAGGACAGCAGTCCATCCAGCAACAGCGACGATGGCGACGCCGACTACAGCACCCCATCGGCTGGAGGAGCCCAAAAGCCAAAAAAAGGCAAAGAGGTATGTTTTTCTATGTGTGTGTTGTTTTGTTTGGGGGGTGAAAAATTCCACTGGGGGGGGGGAGGGAAGGGGGCTCCCGTGACAGAAGCCATTGTGTGGCCTGTTTTCTGCCCCACAGTGGGCTGTCGTATTTGTACCGCAGAAGTAATTCACCTTACCACTTAAAACAAAAATACCATTATCTGGGCTGGGGCATGAAGCCCCCCCTGCAAAGTGAGGATGGTCGCAGAAAGCAATCCATGCACATGCCCAGAAAAAGTTTTCTCACACGGCATATGCCCGGATTTTTTTCTTGCCTGCCACATGTGGTGTTTAGATCTGTGTGGAACATTTGATTTCTGGTTGTATCATACATTTAAGACATAGCACTGAGCACATTTTCAGGTTTTGTGCATAAAAACCATTTCCGGCCTGAAAATCAAATGGAGGGATCCTGTAGTGCGAGCGACCTGCCTACAGGCATGGGACATGTGCAAGCAGTGCTCTGGCAATTACATCATCATGATTTTTGCTGCCAAATGGAATTAGCCAGCCCGGTGCCTGTGCCTCTGATGCGTGACAAGCGTGACGAACTTCCCAAAAACCCCCAGCCCCTCCCCCTGTGACAGCATGACGAGCGTGTCGACAGTTTTGTCACGCTCGTAACGCTGTCACAGGCACAGGCGCCGGACCCCAGGGTTTTTTTCGCAGAAAATGTTTTTCAAAAAAGATTCTGAACCCCCCCCTCAAAACTTTTTGTGACCCCTCCCCCCCTCCCTCCGCCCCCCCCCGCCCCCCCTCCCTGCCCTCCCTGCCCTCCCCCTTCCTCCCCTCCCCCCCTCCTCCCTCCCATATGTTGTGGACGGGTATGTATTGTTTGTATTGTACGCAATTTTTTGGCTGATTTTTTTTTTGCTGAAAGTTTGGGGGGGGTTGCACATCCACTAAGGGTGAGTGGTGGTGTGTGATAATTTTCTGCCAAATTTCTCCATTTTGGATAATTGAGAGTAGGTGAGCTGGTGAGCTGGTATGCTTACCCCTGCCCAACCTAACTGAAGGCAGGGAGGGAGGGACAAACTGGGAGGAAGTATACCTGTAGGTATATGCTGTGTATACCTCCAGATATATGCTGCGTGTACCTGCAGGTATATGCTCCGTATACCTCCAGGTATATGCTGCGTATACCCCCAGGTATATGTTGCGTATACCTCCAGGTATATGCTCCGTATACCTCCAGATATATGCTCCGTATACCTCCAGGCATATGCTGCGTATACCTCCAGGCATTGCTGCGTATACCTGGAGGTATATGCTCTATATACCTCCAGGTATATGCTGCGTATACCTCCAGGTATATGCTGTGTAAACCTGGAGGTATATGCTGTGTATACCTCCGGGTATATGCCATATACCCCCCAGGTATATGCTGCATATACTCCCAGGGATATGGAGTGTATACCTCTAAGTATATGCTGCATACACTACCAGATATATGCTGCATATACCTCCAGGTAGATGCTGTGTATACTCCCAGGTATACGCAGCATATACCTCCAGGTATATGCTGCATATACTCCCAGGTATATACTGGGCCCCAGGGTTTTTTTCTTATAGACGTTCAAGATAAACAGAGGGGCCACAATTGTTTTTGATTCTGTGAGCAGGTATGCATGCACTTCTTCCTCACCCACCCAACCCCTACCCAACTAAGAGGGGCACTGAACCCCCCCCCCCCCAACAGCCCAGCAGAACCCCCCCCCAACACCACCACCCACCCTTATTAAAGGGGCGAGGCCAAGGTCAAGTTTTCATAGGCAGGCCTGAGGATGCTCAGATGCAAGTGTCCTGGAAAGTGTAAAAGAGGTGGTAAGAACACTTAAGCTCGGCCAGCAGGGGGTCCTTCACGGTCGCCCCCCTCCCTTTCTCCCTCCCCTCTCTCCCCTACTACAGGGTGAACGGCCACAGCAAGAGTCCAGTGCCTCGGGGCCCATTGAGGGGCCACCTGGACCCGGTGTGGACAACGTATTGTGCTGTTCATTGCATTCCCTAGGTAGTGGGCAAGAAAAGGAAAGAAAGGAAACACCACCGTTGGTGCCTCCAATGGACCCCTGCTAAGAAAGAAATTCCCGCTCACGTGCAGACAGTGCTGGAGGACGTCAACACCCGCCATGGCCTAAACCTGAAGCCGAAGTGGACCAAGGGTCACTACGCAGCAGGCTTCCACAACTCGAACACGGAGGTGCACAAAGACATCGAGCAGCTCATGAGAGCTGCCGGACTCCAGAACCCCCGTATCAGAGACTTTCACAGCAGAAAACGCAATCCCGCCAGCCAACAGGTTAAGAAAGAGGAAAGCGAAAGCTCTGAACATTGAAGGAGCTATAAGCGCCGGACTGCGGGTCCAATCAGCTCCCGCCAGCCCCCACCAGGCCGCCCTCGCCCTAGCCCTTGCCCCCGCCCTGGACCAGACGGGCAGTCCCGCCCCCCCCCCTCCCCCGATCCCGCCATGCACGTACGTGCCTGGACGTTGGCCGCCCCCTGCAGCCGGCCCGAGCAGGCCCTGAGTGCCCCTCCGCCACTCGTCTTCACCGCCAAGAGTCCTCCGTGTGCCCCCTCCAAGTCACCACCTTTCATGCCTCGCTAGTACTGGTCACGGTTCTCCGTTCATGCCCATACAGGGGGGGGGGAGCATCACACCAAACATCCCGATTCCGCCACTGGCTGTTGGTCGCTCCCTGATCTTCCTACCCATCCCACGGCCCCATCACATTCCCACCCATGCATATGCTCATGTGCCTGACATGCAGGCCAGGGAATGCACTTAGCGAGCCTCCCACCATCAAACCTACACAAATGCCCCAATTTTGCAGTGACCAGTGGCGCCCTGTGTGGGCACAGCAAGCAGAACCCATCAAAAAGGGTGGCTGTGGCAACACGGCGCCTGAAAGCCAAAACTGCAGGCACAGTGACCAACCAGAGCCCAGGTGGCTGTGCAAAGGCTCCATGCGCCAGAGGACAGAATCCTCCTTTGTGGCCCTCCAGGGCAGGTGTTGTGCAGTCCTCAGACGGGAACAATGACAGTGCTGCCAAAGAAGACAAAGCTAAGAAGTTGGCAATCCACGCACCCCACACCTTCACCACCAAGACTCCCCACGCGGCCGGCTCAGCCATGGCATGCCTCCGAGTCATGGTATGGTCGCGGTCAGAGCAATCTTGTTGGCAAGAAATGTGGTTAAAGGTTAAGAATCTGTCACGTCCACTGAATCACAAAACAACACTGGGCTTGCTATCAGGACCTCCTGCAACAATTCTCATGTGGACTGGACAAGAGAAATGCAGCTTGGATCAGCTGCTTGTGTGTGTGTGTGTGTGTGTGTGTGTGTGTGTGTGTGTGTGTGTGTGTGTGTGTGTGTGTTTGTGTGTGTGTGTGTGTGTGTGTGTGTGTGTGTGTGTGTGTGTGTGTGTGTGTGTGTGTGTGTGTGTGTGTGTCTGTGTGTGTGTGTGTGTGTGTGTGTGTGTGTGTGTGTGTGTGTGTGTGTGTGTGTGTGTGTGTGTGTGTGTGTGTGTGTGTGTGTGTGTGTGTGTGTGTGTGTGTGTGTGTGTGTGTGTGTGTGTGTGTGTGTGTGTGTGTGTGTGTGTGTGTGTGTGTGTGTGTGTGTGTGTGTGTGTGTGTGTGTGTGTGTGTGTGTGTGTGTGTGTGTGTGTGTGTGTGTGTGTGTGTGTGTGTGTGTGTGTGTGTGTGTGTGTGTGTGTGTGTGTGTGTGTGTGTGTGTGTGTGTGTGTGTGTGTGTGTGTGTGTGTGTGTGTGTGTGTGTGTGTGTGTGTGTGTGTGTGTGTGTGTGTGTGTGTGTGTGTGTGTGTGTGTGTGTGTGTGTGTGTGTGTGTGTGTGTGTGTGTGTGTGTGTGTGTGTGTGTGTGTGTGTGTGTGTGTGTGTGTGTGTGTGTGTGTGTGTGTGTGTGTGTGTGTGTGTGTGTGTGTGTGTGTGTGTGTGTGTGTGTGTGTGTGGTGTGTGTGTGTGTGTGTGTGTGTGTGTGTGTGTGTGTGTGTGTGTGTGTGTGTGTGTGTGTGTGTGTGTGTGTGTGTGTGTGTGTGTGTGTGTGTGTGTGTGTGTGTGTGTGTGTGTGTGTGTGTGTGTGTGTGTGTGTGTGTGTGTGTGTGTGTGTGTGTGTGTGTGTGTGTGTGTGTGTGTGTGTGTGTGTGTGTGTGTGTGGTGTGTGTGTGTGTGTGTGTGTGTGTGTGTGTGTGTGTGTGTGTGTGTGTGTGTGTGTGTGTGTGTGTGTGTGTGTGTGTGTGTGTGTGTGTGTGTGTGTGTGTGTGTGTGTGTGTGTGTGTGTGTGTGTGTGTGTGTGTGTGTGTGTGTGTGTGTGTGTGTGTGTGTGTGTGTGTGTGTGTGTGTGTGTGTGTGTGTGTGTGTGTGTGTGTGTGTGTGTGTGTGTGTGTGTGTGTGTGTGTGTGTGTGTGTGTGTGTGTGTGTGTGTGTGTGTGTGTGTGTGTGTGTGTGTGTGTGTGTGTGTGTGTGTGTGTGTGTGTGTGTGTGTGTGTGTGTGTGTGGTGTGTGTGTGTGTGTGTGTGTGTGTGTGTGTGTGTGTGTGTGTGTGTGTGTGTGTGTGTGTGTGTGTGTGTGTGTGTGTGTGTTGTGTGTGTGTGTGTGTGTGTGTGTGTGTGTGTGTGTGTGTGTGTGTGTGTGTGTGTGTGTGTGTGTGTGTGTGTGTGTGTGTGTGTGTGTGTGTGTGTGTGTGTGTGTGTGTGTGTGTGTGTGTGTGTGTGTGTGTGTGTGTGTGTGTGTGTGTGTGTGTGTGTGTGTGTGTGTGTGTGTGTGTGTGTGTGTGTGTGTGTGTGTGTGTGTGTGTGTGTGTGTGTGTGTGTGTGTGTGTGTGTGTGTGTGTGTGTGTGTGTGTGTGTGTGTGTGTGTGTGTGTGTGTGTGTGTGTGTGTGTGTGTGTGTGTGTGTGTGTGTGTGTGTGTGTGTGTGTGTGTGTGTGTGTGTGTGTGTGTGTGTGTGTGTGTGTGTGTGTGTGTGTGTGTGTGTGTGTGTGTGTGTGTGTGTGTGTGTGTGTGTGTGTGTGTGTGTGTGTGTGTGTGTGTGTGTGTGTGTGTGTGTGTGTGTGTGTGTGTGTGTGTGTGTGTGTGTGTGTGTGTGTGTGTGTGTTGTGTGTGTGTGTGTGTGTGTGTGTGTGTGTGTGTGTGTGTGTGTGTGTGTGTGTGTGTGTGTGTGTGTGTGTGTGTGTGTGTGTGTGTGTGTGTGTGTGTGTGTGTGTGTGTGTGTGTGTGGTGTGTGTGTGTGTGTGTGTGTGTGTGTGTGTGTGTGTGTGTGTGTGTGTGTGTGTGTGTGTGTGTGTGTGTGTGTGTGTGTGTGTGTGTGTGTGTGTGTGTGTGTGTGTGTGTGTGTGTGTGTGTGTGTGTGTGTGTGTGTGTTGTGTGTGTGTGTGTGTGTGTGTGTGTGTGTGTGTGTGTGTGTGTGTGTGTGTGTGTGTGTGTGTGTGTGTGTGTGTGTGTGTGTGTGTGTGTGTGTGTGTGTGTGTGTGTGTGTGTGTGTGTGTGTGTGTGTGTGTGTGTGTGTGTGTGTGTGTGTGTGTGTGTGTGTGTGTGTGTGTGTGTGTGTGTGTGTGTGTGTGTGTGTGTGTGTGTGTGTGTGTGTGTGTGTGTGTGTGTGTGTGTGTGTGTGTGTGTGTGTGTGTGTGTGTGTGTGTGTGTGTGTGTGTGTGTGTGTGTGTGTGTGTGTGTGTGTGTGTGTGTGTGTGTGTGTGTGTGTGTGTGTGTGTGTGTGTGTGTGTGTGTGTGTGTGTGTGTGTGTGTGTGTGTGTGTGTGTGTGTGTGTGTGTGTGTGTGTGTGTGTGTGTGTGTGTGTGTGTGTGTGTGTGTGTGTGTGTGTGTGTGTGTGTGTGTGTGTGTGTGTGTGTGTGTGTGTGTGTGTGTGTGTGGTGTGTGTGTGTGTGTGTGTGTGTGTGTGTGTGTGTGTGTGTGTGTGTGTGTGTGTGTGTGTGTGT